>CM057822.1:74344073-74501515 GCA_030067965.1 Latrodectus elegans
TTTTTCCCCTGTGTGTGTCAGCAAATCTATCTTAACTTTTCATTTAAGTATTTTATATAATATATATGTGTATTTAATTGCTCTTTGTATGCTATACTGAATTTGCATATTTATTTTTAAGCTGTTATAAATAGCAAACAGTGTAAAATGAATCCTCCCACTGTAATAAAGACAGAAGCAATCCAACGGCTAGCGGTAAAAGTACCCTCGTTTTGGCGTGCCAACCCGAAACTTCGGTTCTGTCAATTGGAATCCCAATTTACGTTGGCGGGTATCACAAGTAGCATTACAAAGTTCCATCATTTGATAGCTGCGCATCAGCCTGAAGAATTAAGAATTGTAGACGTTATTATCCTCAACCCACCCACGGTCGATCCCTACGATGTTTTACAAGCCTGTTTAGTTAATCAATATGCAGATAGTGAAGGTCAGCGTCTCCGTGATCTTATCTCCGGCATGCAATTAGAAGACAAAAAGCCATCTCGGCTGCTATTAGAGATGCGAAGCAAAGCAGGAATGAAGATAGGAGAGGATTTGCTAAAAACACTATTTCTTCAGAGGTTTACACATGTGCAGCAAATCTTAGCTATTTCCAGTGACATGCAGGATAAACTCTTCCAAATGGCGTACAGTATTATGGCCACATATGGGTCCATTGCCACCGTCAATAGTGTCCAGGATGACAATGCAGACTTTAAAACTTTACTTCTTGATATTTCTTCACGGTTAGAGTGGTTGGAAGTAGCCAAAAAGTCATCTAAAAATCAACACTTTAATTCTCGTTGCGGTCGTTACAGGGGCAATAATATTTCTGAGCCAAGTTCACTTTGCTGGTATCATCAAACGTTTGCTGAAAAAGCTCAGCGATGTAAGTCACCCTGCAATTGGTCGGAAAACCATTAAAGCCGTCACTTACGGTTGGGGGTGATAGTAAAATTAAAAATTAGCCGACTGTATATAGACGACAAATCTACGCGGCTAAAATTTCTAATTGATAGCTGTGCGGACGTCTCTGTCTTGCCATACATGGAACCCTTAGTGAGACGCACACCAGATAAATTGCAACTTTTTGCTGTTAATGGCACGGTTATTCAAACCTTTGGTCAAAAGCTATTGAAATTAGACCTAGGACTAGGCCGATGCTTTTATATTAGCAGAAGTTTCTCAACCTATCATTGGAATAGATTTTCTCAATCATTTTGGTCTTCTAGAAGACGTTGGGCATGAAAAACTGCAGGATCCCTTGACCAAATTAGCAACAAAGTGATCAGTTCCATTTAATCCTGGAGCTAAGGTTAGAGCAGTTTTGGATGTCTCCCCTTTTACCTCACTGCTTTACTCCTTTCCTAGTCTAACAAATGTAAAAGTTCCTCCTGTATTTTCAAAACCAAGGTGACTTCCTACTGTTAAATTGCAGTTGCCAAACAAGAGTTTAAATTCATGGTTTCTGCAGGTATTTGCAGACCGTCCAGCAGCTATTGGGCGAGCTCCCTCCCCATGGTGCCTAAAGCTGACAGGGATTGGCATCCGTGTGGTGACTACAGGAGATTGAATGCGGTCACTATTCCTGACCTCTATCCTGTTCCACACATTCAGAATTGTATGTAAGTACTGTATTGAAAAAAAAAACATATTTTCCACATAAGATCTTGCGAGAGCTTACAATCATATTCCCGTATGTCCTGAAGACGTAGCAAAGACTGTTATAACAACTCGATTCGGGTTATTTGAATTTATTTGCATTCCATTTGGTTTAGCTAAAACTGCGTCAACTTTCCAGCTATTTATACTGAATGTTTTGCAAGGGTGTGATTTATCCATTCCTTACTTCGACGATGTTTTGCTAACTTCTTCGAGTCATTTAGAACATGTTAAGCATTTACAAAATATGTTTGAACATTTCTCCGAATATGGAGTACGCTTAAAAGTTTATAAATGTAATTTTGGACAGCCCAGTATTAAATGCTTAGGTCATAACATCTCTGCGGAAAGCATTCGATCCCTAAAAGACAAAGTTGAGGCAATCCTTGATTTCCCGCGACCTGTAACTATTAAAGAGTTACGACGATAATCTGAATTTATATCGACGTTTTGTTCCTCATGTTTTACACACACAGATGGTTTTAAACAAATATTTGAAAGGTGCGGAGAAAACTGATAAAAATCCAGTGGTATGGACGGAAGAGGCAAGTAAAGCTTTTTTGCAGAGCAAGGAGAAACTTGCTCACTCTGCTACTTTAGCTCATTTTGTGCCACCAGCTCATTTGTTCCTTGTGGTAGATACATCGGACATTGCTATGGGAGCTGTCTTGCAACAACGGATGAACAGTGACGAAACCATTGGCTTTTTATTTGAAGTCTCTTACATTAGTCCAGCGAAAATATAGTGCGTATGACCGTGAATTTCTTACAGCTTACTCAGCTGTTAAATACTCCGGTATATGGTCGAGGGTCAAACTTTCACAATACTCCTTGATCATAAGCCCCCCCTCCCATATGCATTTCGTAAAATAACGGATAAATGTTCTCCCAGACAAACACGATAGCTGGACTATATTGGTTAGTTTACTACGGATATTCAACATGTCAGAGGAATCAAAAATGTAGTAGCTGACACCTTATCCCGCATTCAAGATATATCCATTCCTTCTACTATTTACCTTTCTTCTTTGGTAGAGGCACAACAATCTGACATACAGATGCTGTTAACAAATCCCAATGAAAGCCTTAGGCTTTAACCATTGAAGTTTAACAAAAACTTATCAGTTGACTGTAACTCCTCGAAAGGAAAATTTCATCATTATTTGCCTGTACTTTTCATCGACTCGTGTTTGAACAGTTGTACAACTTATCACATCCGGGAATACTTGCAACTAAAAAACTGATTCAGCAATGGTATGTTTGGCTATCAATGCTTACGGATATCAATGCATGTACTCGAGCATGTATTTTTTGTCAAAAATCCAAAGTTCAACGTCATACTAAGAGCCCGTTTCAACGAATTAGTTCCAGACAAATAGTTGATTAATATTCACCTGGATCTTGTTGGGCCTTTGCCACCATCAGAAGGTTCAACTTATCTATTAACGTGCATAGATCGCTTTACGCGATGGCCAAAACCCATTCCTTTGTGAGATATAACTGCTGAAAATGACGCGCTAGCTTTCTATAATCACTGGATTTCTCATTTTGGTGTCCCTGAAACATTCACGACTGATCAGGGGCGCCAATTCTTATCCAATTTGTTTAGGGCACTTACCTATTTCTTAGGTATTCAGCGCATCAGGACAACACCGTACCCTCCATCATCTGATGCACTCGTGGAGAGATGGCACCCCAGTCTAAAACAGTCTATTATGGTAAACAACGCTGGACAGAAGTTCTGCCAACTGTACTGTTTGGTTTGCATTCTGTTTTTAAACCGGAATTGGAATCGATATGTGCCGAACTGGTATATGGCACTTTTCTTCATTTACCAGGTGATTTCCTCCAGCCAAGTTTCAGAAATGCGTCATCTAGCCTCCCGGATATCTCGTTTGCCCAGGCTTTGAAATAACACATGACAAGCGTATCACCAGCTCCTACGTCTAGACATGTGTCTTCATCCTCACCGTTCTATATTCCAATATAGGTTTCTTCCTGAACTCATGTTTTGTTAAGACATGATGCGACAAAGCGTCCACTGCAACACTCATATGACGGATCTTTTAAAGTGTTATCCCGACAAGACTCAACTTTCACTTTGAATGTGAATGGTCATCAGTTAACTGCCAACATAGATAGGTTGAAACCAGTGATTTCCCTCAATCCTTCAGAAAGTGACAGTTCATTTGGCACTTCGGATGTTCCTCCGCCGTTCCAGAGAGATGCTACATCAACCACATCATCCAAAAGTTCCACTTCAAAGATCCAGGAACCAATAGCTTATACCAATGATTCTCAACCTGTGGGGGGCGTGCACACTAATGGGGGGTGAGCATATCCAAGAGAAAATGTTATTTAAAAAAATTAATTAAGTGACTCAAAGGAAAGAACATACACACATACAAAACAAAATATATTTCGACATATTTAATAATTAACTTATTAAATTAAAACAACTTACTTAATTAATAACAAATTTAATAATTATTAGTGACTTCCTTGGGCCTGTCTTTCAGAGCAAAGTTTTTCGATGGAGGGTTTAATATTAGAAATAGACACTTTCAATTTTTTTTATTTATTTAGCTGAGGTCTATATTTTTTCTTCAAGGAAGCCACCGCAGAAAATCCAGTTTCACAAAGGCCAGATGTTAAAAATGGTAGTAGAATACGAAAAGCCCTTGTTTTTAATGCATAAAATTCATCATCCACTCCTGCCCAAAATTCAAAGAGTGATTTATTACTTAAATGTCTTTTGGTTTCGCCGCTTGCCGTGAAGTTAATGAATGTTTCTTCCTCTTCAATTGAGAGTCCTTCGGGAGTATTTTGAAATGGATCCCTCACCCACTTATAACTTGATATCAGTTTGTTATCAGCAAGTAAGTACTTTTTAAAATTCTTTGCTAGCACTGCTAAATGATTTTCAACGGTTACAAAAAACAACTTTGACATGTTGTTCTTCAGTTTTGCAAGTTTTAATACAATCATTCAAATTAGCAAATATTAAGTTTTCTTGCTTTACATTTCTGCTCCCCAATTCCAATTTCCTACAAAAAGCATTAATTTTATCACTCGTATCAAATATATGTGTATTTGTTCCTTGTGGTTGAAGATTCAAGTTATTTAATTTCTCGAATAAGTCGATCATGTGGCTCAATTTCATCATAAATAAACTATCGTGAAAATTCTAAGCTCCCGGTCTTTTCTCTTCTAGGAAAACGGCAATTTCTTCTCTTAATTCATTATTATTCTCAAATTAATAACAAATTGAAAAAATTTCCTTCGTGATAACCATCTTGCCTCGCAATAAAATAGTAACGTTGAATATACTGCACCCATATCTTTACAAAGTGTGGAAAAGATTCTTCATTTCAGGGGTCTCATTTTTATATAATTTACTACGGTTAAAACCGTAGTTAACACAATATTGAAACCAGGACTCATTTCTTTAGAAGCCAAAGCTTCTCTGTGGATCATGCAATGCGTCCAGACGCACTGTGACGATTTTTGTTTCACAAGTGCTTGAATACTTTGGAATTTTCCGGACATAGAACGAGCATCATCGGTGCATATTCCGACGAAATTTTCCATTCTATGTTTCTCTCGTTCATAAAATCATTTAAGATAGAAAATAATGCGAGTGCTGTTGCTTTGAGTTCTATTGGTTTGCAGAAAAGTAATCCTTCTACTAATGACAAATCATCACAATGAAATGAGCATCTTTATTACTATCTGTTGCCTCATCGAGTTGTATTGAAAGCAATTTGTCACGCAACTTCGATAAAAACTGGCACTCTACATCTCAGCTATATCAGCGATTCGACGGGTAACAGTATCATTTGAAGGAGGTATAGACTGCAATTGTTTTGTAAAATTATTTCCAAACATAATTTCAACAATTTCAATTGTGGATGGCAAAATAAGCTCCTTACCAATGTTGTGAGACTTTTTACATCTGGCTATTTTATATGAAACTTTGTAAGAGGCAATTAAAGCTTTTTCATTCACAGACAAAAATTTTTTAAGCAATGATTTTTGCTTTTCATATGATTTTAATTCGAAGAATTATCTGGATTTGTTTACGTACTCACTATGAAGCAATTCCAAATGTCGTTTAAGTTTATTAGGTTTCATGCTATCTTCTGCCAACATTTTTGAGCAAATGATACACAGGGGTCTTTCTTCTTCATTCACTTCAGTATTAGTGAACCCAAAATTTAAGTAATCTTGAAAATATTTTCTTGTTTTTATTTTGGGAACCAAGTTCGTCTGTGAATTTGTTGATGCTTGCCTATCGTCTAATGCTCACTTACTCCCGCTTAAAAATTTATCCATGATTCTGCATAAATCTGCTGCTGTGAATAATTAATACGGTGAATTGCAATTACTCGAAAACATACATTACAAAGCAAATTCCGAAAACATTACAACATTACAACATTCTCGAAAACATTACAACATACAAAAGCAAATTCGGGTATGTTGTATGAACATAAGCAATCGTCACACGAAAAAAATAGCAACAATATAAATTGTGCATGGTTAATCCATTATAATTTATTCCCACAGAGAACTTAGTAATATTTCTTGAAATGAATGACTGATAACAGATAATTAGTTATGCATTAGAATAAATCTGATTTTTTAGGTAATTTTAGAATAATTTAAATTTATTTTATTTTTAAATTTGAAACTGAAATAAGCGATTAATTCTTCAAAAACGAACAAATATTTATTCGTATACATACCAATTTTTAAAATAAATTTTTAGAAAATTATTTGCAAAATAATTATTTGATTTGTATAAATTTCTTCTTCAATAAATTGGATTTTAAAAATATCAATTTCACTAAACATACAATCATGCCTTTTTATTATTTATTACAGAAACATAACAAATTTAACATTTTCAATTTATAACTAAGATAATAATTAACATAAGATACTATAGTGTTTTCTTACCTGATGTCATTTAAAATGACAAAACTTTTAATCATTATAAAATTTAAACACGCATGATTTTACTATAAAATGATAAAAAAGCTCAAATTAATATTAGATTTAAAATTTGTGTCCGAATTTAGAATTTTTGGCAACAGTAATGTTACAAATTTTACCATGATGCTCGTCTGTTAATCAAATATGAATATCAGAGATATTCTTTTAATTAAATTATCTTGAAAGAAAGAGTTTGTTAAGCTTATTATTTGAACACCGAAATTTAAATTTTTGTTAAAATGTAATTAAAAATAATAAGGTTAAAATTAAGCCTTATTAATTTTCCATTTTTCCTGCAAAATACATTAATATTAAAAGAAATCTGATATGAATAACTGTAAAATTAGGTTCGGGTATTTCTCTGAATTCTTGGTATTTGAGCAATTAAATTCATTAAATGACGAATTAAATAGTTTTCATGTATTAAATAATTTAAAAATATTGTTGTAATTTATATTTAGCTATTATAAAGTATACAATGAATTCCAAACATCAATAAACTTTTTAAATTTCAGAAATTCTTTCCGGAATAGCATTTAATGAAAATATTTGCTTACAAAATAGTTCAGAAGTTATATCTATTTTTTTCCATTTTACAACACGGGATAGAATTTTAAGGAAGCAGAGGCTTATAGTAAATTATTTGGAGTTAAAATAAAGTTTCTAGGAATGTATTTAGGAAAAGAAAAAAAATGGCCTGAGTATTAATAGTGCTTATAAGATTCAGAATTTGAGGAGAGTGTTATGAGCAAAAAGAATTTTATGTACACTGAATTTAATTATAACAATATTACATATTTACATTAAATTAAGTAATGCAACAAAATATTATGTAAAATTGCATATTTTAATTTTTACATTTTTATATAAACCAGCTAAATTCAATCCAATAATAAAAATCCATTTTTATTATAAAATATTTTGTAGTTTTGTCTATTTGCACGCAACTAACAATGTATGTTATGCAATATTTAGTACCTGAATTAGTTAAAGCAGTAATTACACCTATATGTATTAAGCAGAGCTCAAAAAACCAAACCTTACTTCAAAATTCAAGATTTCCTCATCATTTAGAGGCAAACTTTTTACATTTTAGGATTTAATTGGGGATATTAATTACCCAAGTAATTAATATCCCCAAGTTGAATACTACCAGTATTATAGAGCAAGTATATATTGTAACCTTAATTAATTTGATCAAAAGTTTGAGAAAGAAATTATAAATATGATATACAGTCCTAAAATATCTTGTAAATAAAGAAATTAATGAAAGTGTTTATTAATAAATTTATTAGAAGAAATTTAATTCTTCTGATAAAAACAGGGGCCATAAAATCCTGTAAAAATTATACACGTATTTATGAAGAATCTGCTTACTATTTTTGTTTAGATTATAAAATCCAGTATGATTAATGTTTCTTTTTTTTTTTTTTTAAATTCTACATTTAGTACATATTATATCTAGAAAAAAACATATGAAAAGACTGGATGCCATAGCGAGTAAATAATAGTGTTAACATAAAGAAAATATTGTTTATATATTGTTTAGATATATACACATCCTCATACAAAAATTCCTAAGGTAAGAAATTAAGAATATTGTTCGAAGTGCGAAGCAATTATAAAATGAAAAACACACTCATAATAGTAAAATATAGCAAATAAGAATTAAAGAGATTCCGAATGAGTGGACTTTAAATTTTTATTACCGAAGAAATGATCTCTAACTATCCGATAAGTTATAATCATAAGGATAATTTATATGTAAAGAAATTGTTTGAAAAAAGCTGAATACTGTTTGTGGTTTTCTAGAATAATTATAACTGTCATCATCAGTTAGAAAAATGCTGTTTGGAAATATTCAAATTATTCTCTATTTGATTTGTGTCTGGAAAATGTAATAGCTATTATATGTTTGTTACTTGTTTTATTTCAAATAAATTCTTCTTATTATGTAATATATACAGTAAATTATATCACATATGTTATTAATTTTCATTAAGTAATCTGTAACAGTTTCGACACAATTTATACGTGGAGATATCATTGTTTTACATGCATACACAGTGTTTTATGAATGAATATAATATGACAAACTGTTATTCTATGACTTAATGGAATTGACAGTTTTTCTGATAATTTAAATAGAAAATGTTTATAGCTTCTCTTGTAGCAATTAAATGAATTTATTTTTATCTATGATTGATATTTCCTGTTTCCTTGAATAATTTCTAAAACCTTCAAATGGCACTCTTCTACACTTTGAATGAGTCTGCTATTTTGTATTGAGTGATCTAACAAGATCTTGTATAAGATCTTGCTAGATCTATCTTGTATAAGAGTGATTTTTGGCGGATTTTCTTATTTATTTGGCAACCTGGTTTTTATTACGTTATAGAGATGGAGATTTATAAGAATTATGCAGAATTTTTTTATTTTGGAAACCCTAATATATACGTCATGGCGCACGTCGCGAAACGTCATCTTGGCAACATTTCTTCACCACCAAAAAAACTCAGAATTGTCATACTGGATTATACGGCTCCTGTGCCAAATCATCGATTCTAGTATCTTATGTTTTGGTTAAATTTATATAATTTTTTCAAAGAAATTATAATTATAACATTTCATAATGATAACATTATTAAGAGAGTAAGATATGAAATTTTTATGAAAAATTGATTTCTTACTTTCTTTATGTTAGCAGCTTGTTTTGACAATGAATGCTTTTTATATAAATTGACATTTTTGTAATTTTTTGTCTTAATAATATTTATGCTGTCTCAGTCAAATAGGAGTTTTTATAATTCTTATGCAGTGTAGCAAAAGTCATAAAATCAAGTATGCTTTACATAATTTTAGTCATTTACATCATAATATTGAAAACTGTAAAATAATATCTGACCAAGCTTCGTCTTCAAAATTATACACATACAAAAAAACATTAGATACAACAAAATGTTGATCTGTATTGTACGGTTGTTCACACAACAAATCTGCTGCTTGATCCCTAATCCTCAAAAGTCTTATTGGAAGATAGATATCAGAACCCGAAACAAGAAAATAATGACTTTCCTAATCATGTTACTTCGGTACCGTTTTCAGTTACTTACTTCGGTTTCTCATCAAGAAGTAGTGATAGATAAATACATGAAATTTGAGTTTCTCATATAATAACGAGCATTACTGATTAAACAATAAATGTAAAACTGAAGCTTTATTTTACATTATTTTTACTATATATTAATTAAAAAATAGGAACAAACGAAGATGTTGATTTGTAATTGCCATATCTAAAAACATGGGAATCTAACTACAGTACAAATTTAAATGAGAGAGAGAGAATAACTCTTATTCAATATTATTTAATATATTACCATATAAATTTATGAAGTGATGAATTACTCAAGAGAAATATAAGAACTTCAAGATTTAAGGAAAAAATTAAGCATTAATAAAAAAATACAACAAAATATCTTTAAAAATGTGCAAAAATTGAAAGATATGATGTCATTAACTAGTTTTAATTTGTTTAGATCTCAAATTGGTTTCATTATATATAAAATATCATTTATAAAAATATTTATAATTATATTTCATATTTTAATATTTAAAAAGTCTAATTAAATAATATTTAATTTATTTTATTATAAGAAGGAATTTCTTTCTACTGCATTTATTCATAAAAATTAAATGTATAATGTAATTTTTATATATTTGAAAATAGGGTAAATATTTTAGATATTCAATTGGTATTTTTATATCGAAGATAATATTGTATCTTGATGGTAAAATCAAAGCATCGTTTATTTTTTTAATTTTCTTTCCATTTATATCCTTATTTTAAGAAAACATTTTTAGTTATATCATAAAGTAAAGTAAAAATTTTAATGTTATTCAATTTATTATTTAAACATTTGCTGTCTGTTAATGTAACATAAATTACTCATATATCAATATTTAGAGTTTAGTGTAAAATTAGATACATTTGATTTAGCGAAAAATTCAGTGATAAATTTTGGAGATAAAATTTAATTAATCGTAACCCTGGTATATAGTTTAGCCGTTGTGAAGTGGCAGCAGAAATTATGTTAGTCACATCTAGGATTCTACCTCAGTTTAAGCAAAAATTCTAAAACATCAAGGAGTACATGATTATAAAAACCTTTTAGCCAATCTTTAAAATAAAAATGTAATGTGGAAAAGTTCTATATAGAAATTATTAAATTTAGTGTCAAGTAAAACGATATTTATGTCAGTTTATGTTTATTAAAAGTGTTTCATTAAAATTGCTTGTCATGTTCGTAACTTGTAAGATGATCCAGCCAAATTCCCCTTTTTGCGCAACATCAAAAGTGTAATCCTTAGTAAAATAAAATATGACAGAATTTTTCTTTATGCTGATGCGGCCATGGACAGGCAGTGGAAAAATCTACTTGATGGGAACAATAAAATCCCTGGCTCCTTACCATGACCTGTTGGTGACGCTTGTCTCCTGTTGACAATTGGACATGACCATCTATAAAGACATCAGCATTGAATAGGTGTAATGGACTCTGCTCGTTGTCCACTGTGCAATCATGATGATATGGATGCTGCTCCTCTCAGGAACTGCCCTGAAGTTTTGAAGTTTATGACAAAAAACTCTTTTGAGGCTATTCATGGACATTATTCTTGTTTTTATACTTGTTCATTTTTTACTGGGCTGCTCGTCGATTAATGGCAGAGATTCTAAGGACAGGCGAAAGATTAAAATAAATAAATATAAAAGAAAAAACTTGAAAGAGTCAAATTTCATATGTATTTCCTGATATAATTTAAATGTTTTTGAATTATCGAGACGAGTGTTTATTTTTTTAAATTTAGATTAATGTCTGTATCTAGATACATAGATACAGACATTAATCTAAATTTAAAAAAATATAAATTGCATTATATACATAATTTGAATTTTCCTTGCATTTGAGAATATAGATACTTAGATATTCTGTCTTTATAATATTCTAGCAATAAAATGAGACTCTAATGTTAAAAAATATATGAGGTTTAAAACGTTTTTCACACACATTTTATCACAATTTTTTATGCTTTTCCACTACTAACAGTTTGTTGTTAATTTTGCTTTATTTTAATTGTATTTTATTAAATGAAAACTAATAGCATGTTTTCAAAAACAGATCACTTGTCACAATGATTATTAGAGAAATATGATATACAAAAATATTTGCAAGCATTTAGAAAATGTAATCTGAAAATTTCTTTTCAGACATTCTTTCGTAATCTTTAGAGGAGAAACGTATGAAAGATGCTAATATTTTGAAGAGAATTTTCTTTTACTCTAAAATACATCTTGCTTTTACAATATGAAATCTCAGCAAATAATAAAATACATTTTATATCATATTTTTGTTGATTTGAAATGCCTCATACAAAGAGGGATATTTTTTATGAATTTTGTATAGTTCTTTATACGAATTTATATTCAAATAAAAACAACAAACATGTAATAGATTTTATATGCTATTCAAAAATATTAAAGTTTACGCAATTATAAGCAGAATTTGTATTGTCAAATATATATATATATATTAAATAAATTATTTAAATATTATACTCTAAATATTTTTACACAAATCTATATTTCTAACAAATGTATACATCATCATTAAATATATAATTCCAGTTGCGTAAAATAATAATTGATTTAAAAGGTGTTTCGTTTTTGTTGAACGTGTTTAATCTTATTATGTGAATACGTGTTTAAGAATATTCATCTAAAACATTTTAAATTACCTTTATAATATTTGTAATTTCAATATGTTAGGGAGAAAGTTAAATAGTTAAGTTTAAGAGTTAAAGTTTAATTCAATAAGCAGAAAAATTATTAATTTATTAAGAAGTTGGATGTTAATTTATCAGAGGAAATTTTTAATTATAGTAATAAGGTATTATTTTATAAGAAATATGGAAAACGATTTTTTTGAATTAATTTTCACATAATTTTTTTCCTATAAGATAAGAGTTACTACTGAATGAATTTTGTTAATAGGTTCCACTAGATATACTTATTTTTTGAATTTTGATGAATTAGTAAATATTAAATTATAATATACACATTAATACATTACCAGTAATATTTGCATATATTTATTTGTTATTCAATAGCAAAAAATACTTTGCTAAATTCATAAGTAAAAATCTGTAATCTTATTTTGTTTTAATCACTTGTATTTTCGAATTTTCGATTAATTTCTTGTATTTTCGTTGTAACGAAATATAGGATAATCTAATTTCTCCCCCCTATCGTTGAAATAATTTTTACATAAAAATATTATAGACTGCTTAAATTACTCTTTGGTAATTTTACTTTTGTGTGAGTATGTGTAATACTTCTAGTATGTATTTATTTTCTTTTATAGATATGATATTTGCTTGAAATTAAATGAATCGCAAAACAAGATATTTATACATGTATATTTACCAGATTATTTCAATGAAATCGCATTCAAGAGTTCATAAAGGTGGAACAAAGTAACAATAAATAAGCTTTTAAATATTTTTATGTATTTTTTAATATTCATCAGAATTTTGATAATGAAATAATATTTGTTGATCATTTCTTCTTCCTTTAGTTAAAGATCTTTGTGAATGTTTTCCTTAATTATTCAAACAGTGAATTAAATGCTTTATTTTGATTTCTCCTAAAACGAAATCACTCTTCATGGGCATGACAGTTTGTTTTGTCTGGAAACCATCAAAAGCCCGTAAAAGATTAGAGGAAAACAAATGATTATTATTATTATTTTTAATAAATCACTTGAATGGAAATTATCATTTCTATTCCTGATTTCTAAAGTTAAATATTTTACCCTCTGACTGAAGACCACAGTGAAAATCCATACACAAATATTTAATAAGAAAAAGTTTTTACTATTTACATTCTGGAATAAATCAAAATGTTTTGAGTAATAAAATCAAATAAATAAGAGTGTGGGGTTATAATAATACTAAAAGTGTGGCAATATTAGAAGTAAGAGTTATAATAACATTAATGTGTTGTGATAATATTAAAAGAAAGCTATCACAATGTTGAAAACAGCAAATAATTTCCAATTTTGAAATAGCCGTCAAATTATTTCCTCTCAACTCTGAATTGAAAAAAATTTTCCTTCAGATATTGGTTAAAATATAAATTTATTTTATGTACTGAAGTTCTATTCTTTACAGGTATGATGAATCAGTATCATGAGTATTTTATCAAAAAATAATTTCACAATTACTTTTATAGATAAGATGCTTGATAGACTGACATCTAAGGGAAAATCTCAATTTTATATACTTGGATATCACAAAGTGTAAAGGAAAATAATTTTTCTACATTTAAGAATAACATAAAATATCTTATATCACCTAAAATTAGTACAAATGGGGAAAATTCGGATATTAGAAAAGTATATAATCATATAACACAGTATTGTAAATTGCACATTTAGGGTGACATACTATTGAAATAACAATAGTTAATATGTTAAGATTTACAGAATTTTATATAAATATTGCAGTCGATGAATAGACAAAAGCGTGCACTTTATATAATATATGCTTATATTTTGTGCATAGTTTCCTTTTTAATAATTAGCTTATAGCTAATTTGTGAATATATCGATAATCAGCAAGTTTTATTCATAATTTATGTCAATTGGTATTTTTATTAAAATAATGAAATTATTAATGTGTTTTGTGTTTTCAATTGAGGTACTTTAGTATATCTCACTCATAATTTGAAAACAGTTTATATATAAGAGAGTCTTATTTTTATATAAAAGTTAGATTGAAAACGGGACATTGAAAAAAAATGGGTGTACTCAAACACATTATTTGGTAAGAAAATAAATAATATGTATCTTAAAAATGAGCGACAAAAGTTATAAACAAGTGATTTAAATAGAAAATAAATGCTAAAATAAGTAGTAAAAAATATCAATTTATGTCAAATTTATTTGATCTAGGAAATTCGGAATGTGTGTGTGTGATGTGTGTGTGTGTGTGTGAGGAACCAGTAAATTATAAGGAAAATTTTTCTAGTCTTAAGTGACATTTTTATACATAGGCACTTTTAATTTATAGTTGAACTTTACAAAGTTTAACTATAAATGATAAGTTTTAGTAGCCAATGAGAAATGTTAAGAGAAGAGAGTCATTGAGAAATAAAAAAAACATTTATCGTACAATAACAATCATTCTAGTCTCTATTATTCAAGAATTATAAATTATACTAAGTTTATCATTTGATGCATTGGAAATTAGCTTTTTTAAAAAAATAAATACATTGCTTTGTATTGAAAGACTTATATAGCTTATATAGCATTGTTATGCACTTTTTTAAAGATATGTTAATTGCTATTTCGTCCATAATATTCCAAGTTGTATGTACACTAATTTTATATATAACTTAGAATATTATTTATAAATAAAACTTAGAATTTGCTTCTAGCTGTAGCTTTAATTTTTTGGAACAAGATGTGAATTTCATTATTATGGTAAGCCTTTTTCCACGTTTGTGGTATTTGGTGTGATTGAAATTGAAATCTTTCAACATATGAACCACATTCGTTTATTTTATTTTAGTAATAAAATTTATTGCGCTGACCTATTTAAAATTAATGACTATGTAAGGTAATGGATACAACCGTGAGAAACGTGAATGACTTTTTATAAGACCACTGGGAATCATGATCTTATACTTACGAAACTAATTAGCAAATTAAAATTTGTTAAAGAGAATGCCATTCAATAGGAAAAATTAAGGAGTTAAAAAAAAAGATAGCAGAAAGAAATAAGCGATCATACATGTATTGAGAAGATAAAAAGCGAACATGAATTTTAAGTAATTTATCTCTTAAAGTTTAAATAGCTTGTCTAAACTGCAAAATATTTAATTTTAAATGATTTGTGAAAAAATTTTCAATTCATTTTATGTTAGTAAACATTTAACTTATAAATATTAATTTTTGAAGTACATTTGAAAAAATTGTTTTTTAGAGTTTTTTTCTTAAACTTTCCTAACGGTAAAATAATTTTTTCTGCTATATAATATTGAAAAATAAATATATCTTCCATCAGTAGCAAATGCCTCGTCTGCTTAAATGTTACTGCTTAACGAAATGATGATAGGGACTAAAATATTCAAATGTTTTATTTTGTAATAGTTTTTAAGCAATTATTAAAATATTCTTAAATTAATTTGATTTTTATTTGGGTATGTAAGATAATTTTATACAGAATTTGTTATGTTAATGTTTCTTGCATTTTGATATTTTTTCTAATTTCTGAATAATAAGTACCCAGCTCTGAGTAATTTTTCATTTTCAAAAATAAATATTTATATTGGGAAGACAATATATGTTTTATATAGTTTAAAAAATAAGACACAGTGTAAGATTATAATGTGACTTACAGTGTGACTTTAGATATAATTTATATAATCTTGAGTAAAATAAACTAAATTTAAATTGATATTATTATTTACTTAAATAGTAGCTGCTAAGCAATATATTAATCCTGATACATAAATGTTCAAATCTAGATTTACTACTTACAATACTAATTAACTTGTTAAAAACTAATGAACTAGCATTTGAAAAAAAAAATGACATTTATAGGTTTAAACATTGTTAAAAACTGCAATGTAAAATTTTAAATAAAAGTAAAGATGTTAAAGTTTAAATTAACTTTGTGTTTAAACTTTGAATAGATTAAAGATTATAAAATATGTACTCTTTTTAAAGCTATACTTATATACAAATGAATACATACATTGGGTTGTCATTTGACATACATTTTTTTGAAAACATATTATCATATTCTTGCTAAAGGTTGCGATTTTTAACTATATACGTGAATATTTTATACGTATAAATATTTGTTATTTTCAAAGTAGAATTATATTTCATTTTTACATTTTCTGGGGTTTGACTCATAATTTTTTTTTTCAATTAAATTGTAATTAAGATGCCATTTCTACACATAAAAGAAAATTCCAGCACATTCGTTAATTAAAATGTAATTACGGTGCATCGTCATTTCTGAAATAGAAAATTAAAATACTAATACAAAGAAAAATTACGGATTCTTCATCTGATAACTTGATTAAAAATGCCCATTGAGAATATGATGCATTCATTATTGTATATAATTTTTAATATTATTTGTTTTACGAAAATGTTAATTAAGATAAAAAGATTCAAGTCAGCATCTTTTAATAAATGACAAAAAGTAAAGTTAATTGTATGCACCTCATGCACATACATAAAGTGAAATTGCACTTAGTTCTGCTTCCGTAGTGGATAGATAACTATACTGAATATTTTATTCGTATTGTATTTGTGTCGAATATTATCGAATTAAAAAATTAAATCATATTTTAAATCATATATTATGAAATTATAACTAAATTTCATAAAAAAAACAATTCCTTCCCGGTCATTAATAGAAGCCTTTTTGAAGAAATCAGATTTAGGCTACGAAATTTCATTCTCCAAAATAGGTCTCCGTATTTGAGTAGTATTAAACCCTGAATTTTAAATAGAAGCAGAACTAGAATATATGTATATTGATATTTATTAATCTTTAAATCAGGCAAATAATTACATTGTTTATTGTTTTCAGAAAAATAAACTGTTTTAGGTTATATTATTTATTTGATGATCAATTTCTTGTCAAGTGGAATTTCTGTTTCTTCTGTAAAAAAGAACCTGCAATATCATTGTTCAAATTAGATCACATCTCATACTTATTTATTATTTTAAATAAATTATCTGAACAGCACTTTTATTTTTCTAAAGACACGTGCGTTTCCATAAAGAAGAATACTGTTAATTATCGACAGCCTATAATCTTTTGTAGTATCTTTTTTCAATCAAAAATTTAGCTCGTAGCACTATTTGAAATAAATTTTTTTTATTTTTGTGAACTAAGCATAATTTTGAAAGTGCTCATGAAGCAGATATATTGTCTAGCTAGTTATACTTTTGATAGTTAGTATTGGTTGGTTTGACAAAAACTGTTGGCATTTATACATATTAGCATAACTTCTGCATTATGAACACCATGTTTAATCAACATAATTAATATCAGTATAATTGTTCATATAGACATGAATTGTTGTCAATAATGACACTTGGACAAGTCAAGCTTGCTATGCCTTGGATATGCGAATTTAAGTCAATAGGGGGCGTTTTACGTTTGATCAGAGCACCATAAAAATGAGAAAACGACATTTTGCTCTTCAAATTCTCCGATAGATAGCAGCACCAGAGGATCTATTTTCTCAATTTTGGCATTGATCTGAAAAGGGAGTAAATTTCTCCAGACCATTACACTCGTGGTAACTGCTCAACGACCGACCCAGGACTTTCGATTCCACAGATTTAATGAGCACGAATGTACTCGGTGGGTCTTTGGGGGCATTGGGAATCGAACCACACCCTTCCAGATGGAAGGCCGATACCCTAACTACTAAGTTACCACGGTCGTAGACTTGAATTAATGTCTTCTACTGTTTCACAAAAAAATGTTATCTTTCTTTCTATTTAGTATTCAGTATTTATTTAGAGCTCTAAAGCTCATTTCGTGTAATATTGGTTTAAAGTTAGATTGTTAAATTGCTAACTAAAAAGAAAGAATGTGCATAAATATTTAATAATACTTTATAATAGTTAATTGAGTGTCACTGAATATATTCACTAACAAGTGTAAATTTAGCTAATATAAGATGTATCTCTCTATATTGTATTAAACATATCAGGGTTAAAATATTTGATAGTAAAATATTCAAAATTAATAGATGTTTAAAATAAATTATATTCGACAAGCGAATTTTATTTAGGAGAGCTTTTGTGCCTAACACAAAAGATTAATTTTCATTCGTGCATACTTTAATCTTTAAAAGGTAATTAAAATATTGTAAGGATGAAGGTTAATGCACGGTATTTGCTAATTAGTAATTTCGTTGTTTTTTTTTTATTTCGCTCTCTATTTTTTTGTAAGTTTCGCATTCTTCGTCTCTTAATTCGATAATTTTTGAAATCATATTCAAATTTTTAACTTAGATTCAATCTAGCTTTGGACTTTTCAGTAAGTTTACTTTAAATAATTGAATTTGCTTCAAAGAAAAATAACTCAGGCACAAAAGTTTCGATGGCTTCGTTTTCAAATACTTGGATTTTAATTATCAGGTTTAGTTTTTCTTTTTAATGGAAATATACTTACGTAATTTTAAATTTAATGATATTTGATGCTCTGAAAATTAATGATTATGTGTGGTTTCGAACATAAAAATAATTAGTCTCAGTGATTTCTTAAAAGCAAACGAAGGCGACTTTTAGCATAAAAAATTTTTTTTCTTTGGTTTTAATCAGCATAAATACAAACTAATATCGTACGAATTATTTTCTAATTTATAATTTTCTATATTTATTTTATATTCTTCAGATAAATATTTGCATAAGAATTAACTATGAAAAATTAAAATAAATTAACAAATTTGAATATAATGTAATATTTAATATCTTTACACAGAAAGTTATAATTCGATACATGTTAAATAATTCATTTTTTAAGTATCCAGACAAGTACTGTACATAAATATCGTCAATTAGTTATTTTTAATAAAAAAATACATCATAATTATTTCAAATGCTACTGTCTTGAATATTGAAAGGCACAGGTGCAGTATAATCCATAATTCCAAAGTCTGAATTTTTTTGGCGATGATAAAATGTTGCCAAGATGATGTATCGTGACGTACACAATGACGTAAATACCAGGGTTGCCTAAATAGAATTTTCTACATAATTCTTATAGGTATCCATATGACGTAATAAAAACGAGGCTGAAAGATACATAAGAAAATCCACCAAAAAATCGCCAATCTCAGAATTTGGTGTCATGGATTATACGGCACCTGTGCCTATTAAATGTATCTAAAAGAAGAAAATAAGAAAAGCGATATTAAATTTATTATGAAATGGAAAATAATTTATAAGCTTGATTGTATATACTGCTGATAATGTAAATATATATATATATATATATATATATATATATATATATATATATATATATATAGATATATATATATATATATATATATATATATATATATATATATATATATATATATATATATATATATATATATATATATATATATATATATATATAGTTAGATTTTTCTAATAGCAGCAGCTTTGAAAGTTTCATTTATTATCTATTTATGATTTTTCTTAAGTATACTTATTAATATATTTAAAAGTTAAAATTTGTAAATTAATATTACATCTATGTTGCGTACATTTTTATTTGCTATATAAAGGATAAAAAGATTTTGATTTTCAACTTAAATGTGTAATAAACAGATTTGCTTTAACTTTAATCACCTGCATTTACGAATCCTTACACATAAAAATTAATACACATTGCTTTCTCAAAGAGATGAAGTATCTTGTGTTGGTTCCGGAGGAAAGGATCTCACTTGACTCGTAGAAGCTTTATAAGCTCACTCCTCCGCTGTAAGCTCTGACGTTAGAGCCGGTGACTTTACCTTGGCGAGAAACATGTTAATGGGTAGTTGTTGTCTTCTTTTCTTTTCTTTTTTTAAATCCCCCTGTAAAAGGTCAAAAGTTCTTCAATGCGATTGCTGAACTGGATAGCTCAAACCATATTTTCGTCAATGTCTTGATTAGATTGTTGCATCGCTCTTGCAAGTTGCATTATTGTTGTAGATTCTCCAAGGTAACTCGAAGTTTTTCACTTTCTTCTTCATCTTCATCTTCGCTTCTTCCTCACTTGCAGACTTTGTCATCTCAAGAAGGTCTTCATTGCTCAGTGGGTCAGAGTAGCAATCGATATGGTCTCTGATGTTTACTTTTATCATGTCGACAACTTCATTATTCCAAAGTTATCGCTTAAACAAAACAAGTTACCACCAATACAACACAACACTAAAATACAATATGCGAGACTGTCAATATTATGGACAAGACTGGTAAGACACAACAAGAGAAGATGCTAGATGGCAATGAACTCACAGGGATAAAAAAATTCAAACTGTCATTGGTTGATGTCGCACCGGAAACCAATCACGTGCCTTTATGATATATACTCTTTATACTCGTGCCTTTGTGGTAAATACTCTGAGTCAACTCATCCCTTTGTTTAAACAGGCAGGGGTCCTTCTCTCTCGCTAATCAACATTAAACAACGTTGCTTTTCACAATGTGGTTGCTGACATGGTTGTAGTTTTCATTTTTATTTTTGATGAATTATTTGGAAACTTAAGCCACAAAACATGAAGCGCGAAGTAGCGAGGGAACACTGTACAGTATGAAATTTTGTTTATTTAACTACAATAAAGTTTATTAGTAGATCAATATTAATGTTACCGTATTATAGGAACATAGAAAGAAAAGGCTATTTATATAATAATATATATGTTAAATAAAATAAAAGAGTCTAGTTTGGTTAAACATGTTAATATATTTTCTTTATTCAAAAAGTGAGCAGCGTTGAATATTTCCACAAATTACTCATATGCATTGAAATACAATCTAGCACACCGCCAAGAAATTCGGAGTATACTGTGCAAGATTAAAATGATATTTCGTTAAACATATGTAAGGAAATATACTATAATAAATGTAGAAATATTTATTCAACATGGTCCAATTACGGTTTCAGTGTCATCGAAGGATTTTTATGATACTCAATAAACAAAACCAGAACGTGGCATTGTTGATAGATTATCAGGAAAATGATTTAATGCTTACTGTTGTGAGTGGCAATTTAAAAGAAGTTGGAACATATATAATTTGTTTGAGAAGTTAGGAATAAATCATAACTTTTTTATTCATGCTTCGAAACATTGAAAGCAAAAAAGCAAATATCAGAGAATTCAATAGTTTTCACGAGTGTTGTAAGATGTTAAAGTGTCGGTATGACTCGTGATTAAAAAGGTAGATGTTTGCTAGGACAATATTGAAATTTATAATATATTTTCCACTGAAAGCTAAAATTTGTGTCAGATTAAATATCTAGATCATTTGGACTATTATTTTTAAAACTTATATCATAAAATCTATTGTGCTCTTTTGATTGTGTAGTTGGATTAGTTTTTCCATATTCTTTTACTTTGGGAAAATTTGGGATGAAATTTCCATTACTTTTGGTAACGTTTAACATTTAAGTATAAAGTTATATTCGCATGATTAATATTTACATGTATGTTTACGATCACAGAATAGTTTAGCGAAAATTATTTTTGAGTTCATAGTAGCAAAAGAAATTTATTTTATAAATGATTCATTATATATGCAGTATGATTGCATACAAAAGTGAATTTAGGACTTATTTAAGCTTTTTAAGTAACAGCTGAATAAGAAATTTTTGGTTACAAAATTCTGATTTATTTTTTAAATCACAAAATTGAAAGTAAAGGCTTTCATGTTTAGAAAAAATATATTTTATTATGCATTGAAAAGGAGATTTGTTTCAATAGGACTAAATAAATCAAACTAAAAAAAAAACAGTATATATAAAATTGAAAGGAATAGTCAGCCTGTTTTTAGACATTAAAAAAATTATTCACAATTTAAAATTCAGAAAATGAAATAATTTTTAATATGCGAATTATTTGGAAATCAACACAGCCCTTAGAGTATTTACTATTAATATGAAAAGAAAAGTATATATATAGCAACATAATTGAGTAAAATTAGATCTTTACGAGATATTTATATCATATAAAGACTGTTTTTGAAGTAGTATGACATATATAGCATGTCACGCTCATGTAATAATCTAACAATTCTTAGTAATTATAAATTCTTGTTAATATATTTTCATATAAATAATAATCCTTAGCAATTATCGAAGATTGATTATTTACAATGTGCATTAAAGAAACGAAAATAGAACATCACATGTTTAGGTTTACTAAAAAGATAATCACAAGTATCTTACAAAAGATAAAAAAAAACATTTAAATTTTATAAAGAAATTAAAAGAGAACTCAACGTAAAAAGAGAAGGATTTTTAATGCATTTTAATTGCTTAAAATATTAAAGAAAACACTTCCGTTTAATTTGCTTAATTCGAAGCAATTGATCAGATTTATTATATTCACACACACATACATTTGTGACTTTAAAAGCAGTCACGAAAAAAATATAACTTATACCAGTTATTTAACTTTCATTTTTATAAGAATTCCTGTTGATCTCAATGCTTTTTATTTTCTTTTTAACATTTATTTTTTAACAAGTTTTACTTTGTTAATATGTATATATATATTTACCCACAGATGCTCTTCCCCCTAATTTTACTTCGGCTATTAATTGTGATCGTAAAAAATTTTATATCTTTTATTTGAAAATGCATGGTTTTCTTGTATTCTACTTAATGATCCTGAGTTTAGAAGAGTGCTTCACTCATTCTTAAGCCGCAACACTTTTAATTGGTTTGTTTTATGAACTAGTTGCGTTT
Source organism: Latrodectus elegans (assembly GCA_030067965.1). Lineage (NCBI taxonomy): Eukaryota > Metazoa > Arthropoda > Arachnida > Araneae > Theridiidae > Latrodectus > Latrodectus elegans. Next base: position 74,367,255 of record CM057822.1, read on the forward strand.
TAAGTAGACAGAAGAGCTTAAAATATATTATAATTTTTAACGAGTTTCTCAAGCAAACAAAAGGTATATAATTCATGCAATCTTTTACAGCAGTTTCAATCCTGAATATGAAAATCAAAATCTTATGTACATCACAATGATTGCATAAATGCTCAAAACTTTTACTTTTTTTATTAGAAATTGTGTCTGTTAATAAGACACATATAACAGACTGTCTGTCTATATATATATATATATATATATATATATATATATATATATATATATATATATATATATATATATATATATATATATATATATAGTTTATGTATATGGAAGAGTATTAGTTTCAAAAGGTTTGAAATGAAAATAAAATCATACGACTATCATGGCAAGTTTTCAAATAATTGTATTTTCCTCATTGTGTCTTTAGTAAGGGTTAAATGAAAACTTTAACTTGAAATAAAAAAGTAAAGGATTAGAAATAAGTTAACATTTTTCTAGAAAAAAGGTTATGAAATTCTAATGATTATATTTTTAAATTAATTGATTGGAATAAAAATTCTAATTTTATATTTACAATTATGTATATGGCAATCACAAAGTATTAGTGCAGGAAAAAATACACAAAGTGAAAAAGGTTCAGTGTTTTACAGGCTGGAAAGAACAGAGACAATGGAGAAAATTGTAAGCATCTCATTACCAGATTTGAGGAAGGCCGGTAATGTGTTTTCACCATGATCACAAGGCAACTTATTGATAGTCTATTTGCATATATCCTAAGGTGATGTATCCCATTAGTGCATTATTAATCTAAATGAACATTAATGTAATATAAAAAACAGTCAAAAGAGAATAAATCATATTCATTTGAAAGAAGTAAGGTATATTTCTATTGCATTGCAAAACTAGAGTAACGCCCTTCATACTGCTGTCTTTGTCAAGATTCGAACTATACTTATTACTGTTATTGAACTCTGTTATTGTTAACTAATTTGCTACAGATGGTAATGCGATTCTTAAGCGTTCTAACAAATTTTTTTTTGCATGGACAGGTTCTATTATCAAGTTATACTGGATCGCTTTTTGAATAACAAAGATGGCTTCCTTTAATGGTCATTAAAATATCAAATTTTAATGTGAAATAGAATCGCATTGAAAAAAAACATTATTGATTGTGACATAAAAATATTGCCCCCCAGTGGGTTCTGATCCATGGTTTCGTGATTTGTATTGGTTAAAAATATTTTACAATAGTATCGTTCGTATATGAAAATACATACTATGATCATTTTACAAAATTATTATTGATTGTTGATAATTCATGATTTTCAAAATATTCATCTTAGCTGAAACTGTGACGCAGAGCTGTTTATTGCTTAAGATTTGCCAACAGGCGCCTGACATTTTTGACTTCTGGTACAGGATTTCTGAATATGGATTAGTGAATAAAGCTGTTTATGCTACAATCATTTCCAAATTTCTTCAAAAAATATTGCTGGCTAAGCACTTTATTCTTTTTACTTCAAAGCGGTAGGTTTAAATGGTTGAAGTCAAATAGCGGAATACTTTTGTGAAATCAATTCTTGGATAAAAAAAGTGATCAATCATGTTAGCGGAAGTTTACAAAATTTAAATGTATTAGAAAATTAAAATCATTCATTTATAATTCCTTAAAATCTTTGTTTTTAGGAGCTAATTAACAAAAATGTTTACGAAACATTTGAATGCAGCTCCTGAAATTTTGCTCTTTTTAATTCTACAAAGATTATAGATAATTGGAGCTAAATTAGAAATTAGGAAAATAATAAATCCATTAACTATCTATAATCGACATCGTGTCCAATTGGCAAACAAATTATAGCTGATCTGTAGCATGTACAGATGTTATATTACCTATACTACACCCGCGTATAATCAAGCTGGTTTGTGATCTGCTGATCCGTTCTTGCTAATACATAAATTTGGTATTGTATGGACATCTTTTAAGGTTTATATTTACAGTTATTGTTTTTTTCATAGATAAAGCCATACACATTGAAGTTGCTGAAAATTTTAGATCTAATTCATGATTGTGGAAACTCTTAAAATTATTGCAAGTATAGATAAAATTCTAAAAAGAAAGATATTTGGTGATTGTGGAAAAAACTTCAAAGGTGGCAGAAAAGGAACCCGCCAAGCATTTTTATTACGCCAGAAGAACAGTTTCGAGAATTTTCGATTGGTAAATCTGAAATGGTATTTTATTTCCAAGCTGCGCTTATTTTGGAGAACTTTGTGAACCAACAGTCAAGTCCATCTAAGTTTACCTTTGGGAGTAACCTTGTTGATTTATGCAGATTTTAACACTTTAATAACTCAAATTGAGGCTTATTTAAATTTAAGAACTCTAGTTTATTAATCAGCCATTTCCATCGATTTAGTTGTTCTCATCTCTGTGGCCATTTTGTGATTGGTACTTCTCTCAATGCTCTTCCAAAAGAAAATCATCAAGATCAATCAAAATCTTTTGTAGACATGTGGAATATTAGGCATTTAATCTCTCAGAAGTTTTTGAATTAAAAATATTTCTCACAATTACAACTGAGTTTAACTAGAAAGAATCACAAGAAAATTTATCAGAGTCAAAGATTTGGTGTTAATGAAGAACGAAATATATCTTTTCTTCAATTAATGTTTGGAAGATCAGCAAATGTTTATCCTGAAACTGACAATGAAGATACAGTTTTGGGCATTTTGACTTCAATTACAATATCTCTTTCTCTATAGCTAAAAAATGTTGTTTTTCAGGAAGCATTATGAACTTATGATCTGTATTTTGGAATTTTGTTTTTAATTTTTTGGAATTAACTTCATTACTCAGTTTTGTAATACATTGTGTTGTTAATGTATTATATATTTTTTCAGATATACAATTGTATTGTATTTCTTGGATTGCTTCAAGAGGACCGGAATGTTCGTATTTTTAAAAGCACAAGGATGTCACCACTTGTAGGTATTCGTAATTTACTCAACTTCGCATTATTGTTTTTTTTTTAAATATTTACATTGCTCAGCTACTTTTGTTTTGTAAACAAAGAATTTTTATATTCCTCTCTCATTAAAACTTTTATTATTGTCTACAGTTCACATTAAAAATTTTTTCATACAAGTTTATTGTTATACGTTTATAATGTGTATATATATATATATGTAGGGCGCAAATTTCACTTTCGCACTTATGAGATATTATTCAATATTAGATATTTTGCTTAGTAATCATCAGACAACAAACGAAAATAATTTAAATAATATGAGTTAAAAGGAAAATACATTTTTTCAAATAAAATAAAAAATTGTTTTCTAACAGCGATTCCAGTGCATTGAATATGTTTATCATAAGATTTAATTGCTTGTTCATTCGATATATCCCGAAGAAATTTTTAAAATAAGTTTTGTTTTTGTAAACTGTCTGATTTTCTAATCAAAAGCAAAACAGAAGTACTCTCGTTTGATAAAATTAATTAAATAGTTTACAGTAATCAATGCAATTTGGAGGAACTACTTTTCTTAATTAAGGTTAATTAATTAAATTTACACTGAAATATAACGCGTTTTAATTACTAACTTTAACGAAAAAAATCAAGAACAATGTTATTTTTCAAGCAGAACGAAAACTAAAATTAATGAATAAAAAAGTAAATTCAACAGAAGAATCTTACAAAGAGCTATCACACTAATAAAATCTAAAGAAAATTAATTATTTCCCTTTTCACTTTCGAAAGAAAACGTTTGGTTTTACTCTATAATAAAAATGCTGAGCGAAAGATTTTTATTTCAGTCTTATGAAAGATCTTTACTGAAATCGCTTCACAATTTTTTATGGTTATATGTCAGAATAATTTTTCGCTGCAAATCATTTTTCATAAGGGATCGCAGAGGTAACGAAAAAAAAAGCTAAATTTCATAATTTTTATTATTTATCTATAAATAAACTGCCGGAAATATTACTTAAGACTTTCGATTTATTCGAAGACCATTTCCTGGCGTCGATAAGAAGTTCTTTTTCATAATTAATGTTGATTAGAATTCTTCAAAAATGGAACATAGAAAAAATAACGTCTTTAAGAGGTGAAAAAATGCCTTCATCGGGTAATTAAGTCTAAGTAATCTTCCTGTCCCCAAAACTCTGAATAATCGATGCATAGTATTTTAATTGCATTGAGTTTTCCAAAAGGATTGCACTGATGAGTTTCTGTGCCCGATAAAAATAACAATTACAATTTCCTTCAAGAAAAAAAAATGAACATCGCTTTAGGGTTATGGAACAGTCTCACATTTTGATTTACTTTTCCTTTCTCGATAGTAAATTTAGTATTTTTATAGTTACAAGTAAATCATCAATTCCCGTCAAAACAAAGGTATTTTGTGCTGACGAAATTCATCTAAGATTGTAAAGGTATAAAAAGAAGAGTAAGATGTTCAATTTTATTAACATTTTAATGTGATAATAAATATAAATATAAATAATTTTCGTATCTAAAAAAAAAAAACTATTTGTAAAAAGTTTTATCTTAAGTAGTTTTTAATGTGATAATTATTAATTAGTTTTTTCCTAATTTACTATCGAATTTTGGTAAGGAAACTGATATTTTTAAGTGCACAATACATGATCTAAAATTTTTTTAAAAATATTATTAATTATATTGAATTCCGTCTCATTGAGTAACATACATACAATTTATATTCGGTGACAATTTATTAAAATTTATAACTTTATTTAGTAATAGTAGCTCACATGAATATTTAAGTATATAAAAGTATGTACTCATATATACTCGAACATATATTCAATTTCATACGTAACTTAAAATTCATTAATATTTATGCTTGACAGAGAATATAGTTTATCCGTCTTAAAATTAAAATGAGATTGTGAAATTCTCTAAATTATATATAATAATAATAATAAACAAAGTAAATATCACTACAATCAATATCAATACTAAGAGCCGAATGGCTCGCGTTTAATTCCTTTTATCTTCTGTTTACTTTATCTATTTGTCTTATTGTATATTTTACAAGTTCATTCTACTAGAACACAATCACTATTTCTTGTCAGTTATTAGAGTTATTATGCATATGTTACAGTCTTTAGTTATCAAGTGATATTATATCTTCAGTTATTATTTAATGAGTAATTTACAAATTCCTTGAACCAGCTGTAAAATGCTTTAAACTGAGCGTTATGGATATATTAAGCTGGTACATTTAAAAGTAATACTAGCACTTAAAAATTCCTGATTAAAATTTTCAAAAATTTTACTAGGAATTATAAATATCAGGTAAATAGTAGACAAAATTTAAATAAAAAAAAATTATTGAATTATTTTTTATTTTATACTTTCAAATATATATAAGTGAAATATGTAGTCTGAAATAATTAAAAATATATATATTTAATAAATTTCACATCTACGTTGTATTGTATATTTCTGTTTATAATTTTTCTTTAATTAAAATAGAATTTTAATAAAATATTGGGATAAACTTCTGTTCAAATAGAATTTTATTGTTTAAAAATACTTTTAAAGAATTTTTAAAATTATGATATTATTCATCGAATATTAAAAATTAATAATCAATAATTTGAAACATTTTAAATTTAACATAGAGATGTAAATCAGAAAAAAAATCAATATGTAATGTTTTGATTTGAATGAAATAGAATAGAAAAGGCAGCTAATATCTATTTATGACATAAATTTAAATATTTAATCATGCAAACAATATGGAATTTTGGTAAATTGTATAATATTGTCCATTTGGCTTAAAAATATTATTATTAAAAATGAGTTAGAAAATAATATTAATTACGTATGTTAACATCACTCATCAGTAAACAAAAAGAATAGTATTTTCTATATTTTCTATTAGGTGATAAACCATCGCATAATCGAGTAATCGCTTATGTGCCAGAGGTGTAAGCATACGCAAGCTGTGGAACAAATAAATAACTCTCACCTTAATAAATGGCTTTGGTATCAGACGATTATGATAATTATTCCATAGTCATAATATTTTTAAAACTATAGATACTTATAAGATTACACTAGTTCTATTAAGATGCACATAATTGTTATTTAAAATAAAGGCAGGGCTACTTACTTCAAGATGAAATTCTACCATGGGAAATAATGACTTCATCTTGATATCACGCTACACAAAATTTTATGAATTAGGTTGGTATTTGTTCTAATAAGATCCATGCCCAAGTTATGAAACTTCACTTCGAACTGTGGGAAGCTTCTTTAGGTCATCAGGTCACAATATAAATCTCTATTCATCCATAATTTTGCTCTAATTGGGCATAGTTCAAATGATATAATAATTCTGTAAACTTGTGTACCGTATCACTTTCACATAAAAATACAGGTTTTTAAGATGTTTGCTTTGTATTCTATTATATATTCTTTTCCATGACTACAAAACTAGCAAAAATAAATGGTACTTCAAGATCCATTGTTTTTGAAAGTGATTTTTTACAATAGGAAAAATAATACACTTCTTCTTTGCATACTTACCTTTGTTAGCTCTGAAGTATCAAAATCTTGAAGAAGTATGTATTTAATTTCTAATAGGATATTTATAAAAAATTATATAGTAATTCTCTTTTCCTTATCTTTTACAAAGTTATTAGAAATTTTTGTAATAAAACTGCATTTTTATTGCATTTTGTCTTGTACATTTTCGAGAGATTGACAAATCGTGACATGGCTGATATAATTTTAATGGGGAAAATTATACATTTTTCTTAACAAAATGAGTTAATGCTAGTGTTTGTGTAAAATAAATTTTTTTCTTTTTAAAAATAATTTTTAGGTAAAAGTAATTATGATAATTCAAAATATGCCTAAAACCACTTCAATAACGAAGGAAAATACTTATTTTCGATAAGCAGTTTTAAATAGCAATATTTAATGATAAAAAGAATAAAAATGTTGAATTTTCGAAAAAAATCTTAGTGTATCATCTAATTTTATTCTGATATAATCTGTAATGGTATAGTAATAATGATTGCCTCAGGTAAAAAATTTACATCCATGTTAAAACCGACAAAACTAAAAGTACATCTTTAAATGTTTATTGTATTAGAAAATAATAAATACGATAAATGATAATATGAGCTTGAAAAATATGTAAAAAGTACATCAATACCTTTCAACATCAAGATGAAAGGCCTTAGGGTTTTATAAAAACAAAGCATCAAAATTTCTTGAAACACTCTACATTATTCAGCCCACATCTGAAATATATTCTGAATAAATTATATTAAAGCACTGCTGATAACAACACATAAGAAATTTCTACTTCTTGTAATTGGCCTTCTCAAATGGAGACATCATACTAATTAGTTGTATAGTTCTGAGGCAATGCGAATCAGATCGAAACTGCTTTTTGACGTAAATACTCCATTAGCAAATTTCTTAATGGACCGGCTAATGGAATCGCTTTTGTGCTGACTTACCTCTCCTTTTGTAACAGAATCTTTGCTGTTATTATTCTTTATTTTTAAATTCGATAGCATCGTTTGTTTGTGATTCTGAACTGCACTCATTTTGGAATTCAAAAATGAGAAAAATGGTTTTCGAGTAAAGTAATGGATGAGATAAAACTTTTGATAATATAAATGGTTAAGAAGAACAAAAGTTTCTTCTCTAAATGACTAAATAGATACTGTTAAACTTTTTCTTTCATATTCTAAGAAATTATAAAAAATGATCATACATTAACTTAAATTTTTAATTTGTTGTAGTATATAGAATGATGCAATGTTATAAGATAAATTATCGTAATCTTAATTAGATTCATAAGGAAAAGGAAATAGATTTCCAAAAGGAAACTCTTTCTAATAACAGTACTCAAAATAATTTCAGAAAATCTTATCTCTAATTACTTTTTATATGCGAAAATATAAAGAAAATTATGATAGCTATATTATTCTATTTTATCAAGTTTAAATTAATTGAAATTAGCTTGAAACACAAATAGAAAAAAATATGAAATATTACCTTTTTATGGATCCCAATAACATGCAAATATATTTAACAAAAGCTCCTTTTCACACCATAATGACGTATCGAAAATGAAAAATTTATGTGCTAATAGAATTCTCAAGTGTAAAATTATAAATTTTATATGCTTTAATTAATTTATTTTAATTGTTTATACTCATTTTTTTGTGTAAAAGAATGGACATGATAATTTTTCTAATATTTAGAGTTTGTCATTATTAATTTAAAATGTCCTTCAAATTTATCTATTAATTTTTAAGCTATTATTTAATCATGAAAAAATTAATTGCAGGACAAAACTGCCGATAAAGTACAAATATTTTTAATGTATAAATGATTTAGATTAATATGATTTCTATCTGTTTTGTATGCTTCTGTTGTTGTTACTAATGACACTTTGACAAGCCAAGCTAGCTATGTCTTGGCTATGCGAATTTAAGTCAATTGGGAGCGTCTTTCGTATGATCAGAGCACCATGAAGGTAAAAGTACAACTTTAGCACCTAAATTCTCCGATAGATGGCAGCACCAAAGGGTCTAATCTTTCAATTTTTGCATTAATCCGAAGGGGAGTAAATTTCTCTAGACTCTTACATCCAATGTAACTGCTCAACGACCGACCACAGAACTTTCAATTCCACAGATTTAACGAACACGTATATTGCATGTACTCGGTGGATCTTTGGCGGCATTGGAAATCGAAATCCACTCTTTCAATTAGAAGGCCGATACCGTAACCACTAGGTTACCACGTCCCTTTTATGCATCTGATTTTAACAACAAGACTTTTGTAAATTATGAGGGTTAATATTTAATTTATTTTTCTTTTAAAATTTATTTCAACCATCTCAGTACCAATTTGTAACAATCTACAAATAAAAAAACACTCATCACATACTTGCTATAACATATTTAAAATATAAGCATATTAAATTGTTGCTTCATACAAGTCATTTCAAATTTGTTTACAAATTATGATAATAATTATATTTATAGAAATAATTGTTGCAATATTACAAGATCTTAACTTTATCGAATAATTTCATGATAATTTTTTATGTAAGGACAGAATTGTGTGATATTTTGTTTGGTTTAAAAATTTTTTGAAATTCACCACGGATTTTTAAAGCTATTCTAAATTATCTTTAAAATTAAGGTTTAATAAGATTTCTATAACATTCCATTGTTAAAATTTTAAATACAAATATTTTTCTTAAATAAAATTTTTATTGGATTAAAATCTCGTTTTATTTTATATTAAATATCATTATGGTTTCCAAAAAGACATTTGATGGCTTCATATTTATTGAAACATTCATTTTCAGATTAAAAAATGATTTAATGGCAATGCGTAACTTCACGCATTTTATATATCTTTCTTTCGAAATTTTGGTGTATTTTTTTTAAAAAAAAAAAAAAAAAAAAACTGTTCGTTTGAAATCTTATATTGCATGATACCTTTGACATACGGTAGACACTCGTTTTTAAGAATTAATTTATGAATTACGAATCTAATTAAGAATCTAATTTACGCTAATACTCACATTTTTATGATCTAGTTGCGATTCCCTACCCTGACACTACAGCCATAATGATAAATTTAAATACCATTTACGAAAAAAAAATTTTGAAAACTTCTTTTTTTGCGGACTTTCTAATCTGGCAACCCAATGTATTTCAGTTTTTTCATGTTTAATGACCTGATATTTTTGACAATTTTTTATTTGATTCATTTTTATATAAAAAGCCTGGGAATTTGATTCATTCTTGAATAACTGAAGGACACGTGAAACATTCCAGACATTGGGGAATAATCATTGAATGCATATGAGTATCAGGTTTGGTTTGGTTTGGTTTGTTAGTCGCTCAACGGTCATTTTTTGCACCCGAGGGCTAATTAGACCGGGACCTACGGTTTAAAATGGATTCTGAATCATTAGAGTCATCTATGCCCAAAGTGGGATTCGAACACATGAACTGTTGAACCGAAGGCAAGAACGCTAACCAATTGCCTGCCAGCTCGGCCATGGGTATCGCTCAACTGTATTTGACGGTAAAAAACTGTGGCATCGAATTCACAACTTCGTTTCTTATACATAAGAACTCAGAAAGGGGAAAAACAATAATGTCGTCTCTCCATACGTAAGAAAAATGAAACACTCTTTAAAAGGTCGAGCTCTCTAGTTCTGTTGTTGGTTTTGTTTCATTTCAACAGCTCATTTTATGAAATTTCACTTATCGAGAAAGTTTGAGCAGATTTCATTGAGGATTTGTCGCATTGAAGAAACGAACGTTTTCCTCAGTTGAAGTAAATAAATATTCTGAAAACAGACGCGAAAAAATCTGAAATAAGAGAGAAAAATAGGCAAAACATATAAATTCTAAAATACCTGTTGTTAGTTTTTTAAATTAATTAAGAAATCGGAAAAGGAAAATAGTATTAGTAAAAGGAAACAATATAACTAATTTTTTAAAATTGTTTAGTAAAAACAAAATAAACAAGTTATTATTTGAAATCATTACTCAAAGCTTAAAGTTGAATATTTAATGTTTGGCGTCGCTTTTTTTAGAGTAAATTCTGACAGTATTTTTCATCATATATGTATGTTTTATTGCATGAAATAATATCCAACACCTTTTACTTATTGAAAGCATTTTTTTTCTCAAGGACCACCATTATTTTAAATTAAAACATTTCGTGATATTTTGACTACTCTAGATATTTTTAACGAAAACAAGCCCCTTATTTTCATCTTACTCAGTTGCCGAATGTTTTCGCTTATTGTCTTTCATAGGAGAATACCACATGCTATACGATACAACGACTAATTTATATTGAGTTTTTTTTCTTTGTAGATGTATCCAGAGGTACTTAAACACAAACACATTACCTAGCATAAAATAATTAAGCACAGATTTTTTGATTATAAAATATAATGGCTATAACAATGAAAAGAATTTTATTTCTGATGATTATATGAAACATATCTTCCTTACCGAATTCAAGTTAAATTTATCTATAATAACTGAGTCAATCTAGCTCCAAAACTGTTAACTTTATGGTGTTGGTGCTGATAAAGATTTGTAATTCCTTTTAAACTCTGGATTCTGCTAGGAATAAGAGCGACATCGACTTGACAATAAAATCAAATCCTAAATATCAGTGAATGTTGTGAAAATGAAAATTTAGTACTTGATTAATTAAAGATATCCTAATTGTTTACATCTTTCTATTTAATGAATGTGTACTGGCATCGTTGAGATAATTTTGTTAGTATATTTATATGCTGTAATGAGCTTATTATTTCTAGGCATAAGTAATGGTAGAACCCAATTCCTCAGAGAAAAATAACTATGTTTCATTCGAGGCAAAGTTGATCAAAATGTAGTTATATCTCAATGTTTGCTTCTGTAGCAGTAGTACATGAAATTTTATGGCAGCAAATACTAGTCCTTTTCCGAGCACTTTCTACGATTTAAAATATGAATTTGAAAATAGCGTTTTCTCCTATAAAACATATGAATACGATTTACTATATAATAATCCTATGCATTCTTAAAGTCATTCTGGAATGTTTTATCTTATAATCATAAAATAAGACTTTAGTTATTAAACTATTCATTATTTTTATTTTAAGTCAAATTGATCTTAAGAAAATGGCATGGAAGTCTCACTTATCGAGAACGTTAAATAAAGAAACAAGTTTCTCAATTATTATTAATTGTGAATAATAATTGAAATATGAAACCAAGATAAATAAAGTATCTCACGTATATGCACTTTACATTTTCAATAGTTTGAATGCAATTGGCAGCAAACGTGCAACAATAAGATATTTTAAATATTGAAACGCATACTGATAGCCAATATTATTATTTTGTTTTCAACTGATTTTGATTATCATAAATTAATATAAAATATAAACTGTGTTTTTGAATTAGGCAAAAATTCTTTGGCAGGATAATTTTGAAATATATGACTCTGTTTCAATTTTGAATGGGATTCTTGCTTTATGATACAACATTTAGATAACTGATATACGTTTAAGAATAGATTTATTTCGTTTAACATTATTTGATTTTAAGTAATAATTGACATATATTTCCTTAAGAGAGAAAATACTCAATAATAAAAATGACATCTTCACTATTGTAACAAGAGTTTTGGAACCTTTTAATACTAACTTCTGCCGCTATGATATTTAGTTACTGTAACGAAATTGATCAAAATATAATGAAAAAGAGTCTACACATGATTAGTTAATATGTTGTCAGCTGCATATACCTGTTTTGAATGTTATTTTAGATGAAGTAGTTTTTTTCTTTTAGCATTGATAAATTAGTGCAAAAATGTTCAAAGGTTTGAATAAAAGTATACAAATTTGATATAATCGGATTTTCAGTACAAAAAAAATAAATAAATAAATAAATAAATAAATTATAAAAAAAATAGAAATTTAAAAATAAGAAATTACAGTCCAATTTAATATTCGATTGAGGTTTTTATTTGATTTTTCTTTTCCATTTTTCTGTATTAAAGTTCTTGAATCCTTTCTAAATAAATTTTATAGTTGTAGTAATTTAAAAAATTTAGAAACAATTATACATTTCAATTATCTTTAATTTCTATAGTTTATTATTCCTTTTTTAAAGTGATTCCTAAATTATAAAAAAAACATGCAAAACTAATTAAATAATCATTTACTTTTTATTGCAAGGCATATATTTTAAAGTAATTACATAATACGTTATAATTAAGAGCACATAAAATTTCAAACTTTTCCTGTAATTTATGAATAAAGTGTGTAATAGAACACTCATAACTATTACAAACATTTGCTTAGCTTAATTTCGAAGGAATTTTTCAAAGTAAGCATGTATGTACTTCAGAATACTCTCATTTTTTTCTCGCAAAAATAGAGAAAGGGAAACCTTCACTATGTGTATGTTGACTCATAAAACCTTCACTTTTCCCTTCTAATTAAAAAGCATTGCAGATTTTCTAGCAAAGAATTATATTACCTTTGCTAGAGCACTTTTCCTGCCAGTAACCGTTAATGAGAGAGTATTATGTGAGTACAAATAACTTGGTGTCAGTCGTAATTGTGTGGGTGCGCTTACCTTACATTTGATACTGTTGTGGGAGTTAAAATTTATACGTTTTAATTACCCCCATATGTCACTGGAAATGGTTGCGCCTAAGTGAAATTCGCAACTTTATTCTAGTAAAAGATGGTGCAAATGAATTACAAGGAGTCCCATGAATTTTCAATAAAAATACATTTGTTGTTAATGGTAAAGTGCATGGTGAATGTAAAAGAAATATTTTTATAATGTACTAAATCGCATGTGCTTATTAATATACACTTTCTCCAGAAAACACATATAAATTAAATGAGGTTATTTTGTGGTAAGTTTGTAAGATATATTAATGTGTGTGTGTGTGTGTGTGTTACTCATATATTTGAAGAAAAATATTATAAGCTAGCTTCTAATAATCCGACGATTAAATATTTAATTAAAAACATTTGTTCATTCATCTATAGAAAATCATTCAATGAAAATCCATTATTGATTAATTTTAAATATATATTATAAAATAAATCTGTTTTTGTTCATTTTGCTTTTCCGTTTTTCTAGAAGGAGTCAATGAGTCATTGCCATGTCATTATTATTGTGCTCTTCTATTATTGTTAGTACCTTTAATATGAATACTAAGTTTACAAAATAAAATTAGGTATCAAAAGTCAAATTTACGAATAAAAAAAACGACTTCATGGGATTAATATTGAAATTGTAAAAGTGAAATTTTGAAATTATAATGAAACGATAACTGATGACGCAAATTTTTGAATTCCATCGCACACAGAGACTATGTACTTACGCAGTGACATTTCATTATCTTAACTCAGTGTGTTAAATGATGTAATAAAACATGTGTGTGGTTTATATTTACCTACTTAATTGAATCAAATCTCCTATTTTGATTGTAAGGCAAAAAATTATACTAGGAAGGATCAATTGACAATCTAGCACAAATATGATAGGAAGGATCAGTTGACAATCTAGCACAAGTATGCATCTCCTTCTTTTGTTTCCAATCTGAAACTAATGCGTTCTGATATTAAAATCCTTATACATCTTTATTGTTTGAAATTTTTCATTAAATTAATAGCAAATTTATCAGAAACTGTTTTATCAAAAAAAGTTAATAATTTCTGTTTGATTTAAGTTTGCATCATTTTGCGATCATAAATCAGAATGTTGGGTAGAAAACTGAGTAAACTGGGTAGTCTCTGGTAAAGGTTAAAACATGCTTGCCCCTAACACTTCATATCTAAAATTTAAATAGAAGAGTAAAATTATAAGAATGACATATAGAGACTTATCTCTCAGTTTTTATCAGTTATAATGAATTTAATATAATATTAATGTATATATTTTTTTCGAAGTACTTGATTTTTATAGTAACACTCTTTCGCGATAATTATTCCCTACTTATATACTCTATTACTTCTTTGTTGTATGTTCAAAAACTTTCTTCTCCTTACTCAAAAGGGACATTTTCATTAACTTATTTCTACATAGTTTCGAAAACTTTATTTAAAGTTAGTCTATATAACATTGTACATTATAATCATATTTTTAATTTACTAAGTATTAAGTTTTAGAAAAAACATTCTATAATAGTTACACTTAACCTACTTTAAAACTGATTTAAAAACCTAAATTTATTTCAAGAATAAAAATAACTGAGAATTGTTAAACAAAATTTTCTTAACATTGTAATCAAAAGTAAAAGCAGTGTTTTCATTTGAAATGAATAAATTAATAATAATAAGATCAAATTAAGGATAACTCAAATTATATCTTACTGAATTTATTTGATGTAATAAAAATAAATCAGTGCATCAGAGAAATAACATTCAAAATAAACACTGCTTGGTTCTTCCTCCATCCTTTTAAAAATGCTTAGTAAATTTATCATCATAAATAAAATAAAATAATATTCAGAATAATTACATACTTCCATATTTTCAATCTGATTTTGGAGATCTCTGAATCCTCTAGGACATTAGAATCTCCCTTTATCATCTTCACAACTGGTTTGTGAAATTAGTGATTAAACCAGTAAATCTATCTTTCTCAAACTTAAACTCATTTCGGAGTTCCATTTTGTCTATTTTCAATGGATTCCTTCTCATGTAGACATGTACCGCAATGAGCAAGTGGATCGATAAGCCAGAAAGAGCTGTTACCATGATAATCCTTCCTCTTCAACACTCACTTTCTTTGATGATCAATCCATCGTTAATTCTGAGATTTTGAAAATATGGAAGATTCTTCCCTGTCATCACTGGTACGCGTGCAAAGAGCCTGACTCCTTACACGTCCTCTATTGGGACAGAGCCTCTTAATACCGTTATTTCCAGATTAGCAACCGGCCACACAAGAGGTGTCTCATATCTCAAAGGCAAGGACAACTTTGAGGTTTGCTCTAAATGTAAAACCGAGCAGACTTCTTCACAACCCATCCTGGACAGTTTGAGACTCTCCAGAGAGGACTATTCTTCCTCCCCCTTTCGGTCCTTGATTTCCTCAGGGTCAATGATCTGATGGATTTTGTATGACTTCATCGGACATTTGGAAGATAAGCCACAACAAAATATTTTCAATAGACTTACTTTTATTTGACAATTGCGATTGCTGATATTAATAATCAAAGATTTTCTAAAGTATAACAAATTGATTTGCGGTTTCAAAATGTTCAAATTAACAGAAACTGTAATTATACCAAACATGAAATACTATTCCTCGTCTTTGTTTAGGAAAATTATGAAATGTTCTACCAAAATACAGAGTATAAAAAGGGGTTAAAATGAAATCGAAAATCTTACATGATTAAAAGTACTTATCTGTGAAAAAAATACTGATTTACAAAATGCTTATAATACGTTTAAATAATTTGTATACAGGATACTAATATACTAAATAATTATTATACATAATAATATATATATTTACAAATAATTATTATACCATATTGTAAATTCTCCATTTGCAAAAGCTTTTTTGTAAATCCTACTGTTTTAAATTAAGAAAATCAAAATTTGTTATATTCACAAAGTAATACCTTAGATAAAAATAAAAGTTTTAAATTAATTTAGTTAATTCATCTCAATAAAGAAAAACACACAAAACAATAATGATTAATCAAGTTCTTTGTATAAATCTCTTTAAATTTAATTATTAAAATGTTTTTATATAAAAGCTTTCTATCATGAAATAAATTTCATTTTCTTCTGAATTTGTAATACAAATTTTTATGATTTTGATATTATTAATTTTTTAATTAATTTTTATATATACCTGAAAATATAAACCTTTTTAATTATCATAAATTTTAAAATTTGTATTTTTTAAAAAAATTAATGTTATCATAATTTTTATATTTTGTGTATGCAATATGTCCTATATTCAATAAATGCATAGATTGTAATTAAAAAAATGCAAAAAACTTAAGGAAGAAAATAAATATGGTATAGCAAATAGATAAATTTCTAAATATATTTGAATTATATAATCCATATATTATTTTTTACTATATTTTTAAAAATGACATATCTAGGTCTTAACAACAAAATGGTATGCAATCATCCACGTTCCCGCTTAATATAAAAGTATTCCATAACGTGTTATTAACATTACAGTCATTAATTCTAATAAAAACATAAAACTTTATTAAAGTATTTTTGTGGTTATCTTAATTTTATGTATTTAAAATTAAAGAGCTTCCTATTACTACATTCTTCAGTCAATTTTATAATATATTTAAATAGTTTAACTGTGACAAAAGATTTATTTTACATAATTAGTAAAATTTTGATGAATACATTTATTTTTATTGACATTTGATGTTATAGTATCAAATAACGCGACACCCTTAACTCAAAAAGGAATTAGGAAGAGGAAATTACTGCAATAAATTGCGCATTATCTAAACACTTAATGAAATTGTCTGTAAAAATATAAGTAAAAGGAGAATTAGATAAATTTATGATAGAAAGCGTTCACGATCAAAACTGTCAACTAAAATGGAAAATTCTCTAAAGAGTCACAAAAACATATTCAAAATTTCATTTATATGAAGATAATATTCATCGCGCTTTAGGTTGCATTACTATATCCCATTATTCAACTAATTGGTTTATCAAAAATTTTAACGATAATATTCCCTTAATAATTAAATAAATTGCCTAAAATATGACTGAGATGAAGTTTATCATAAAATCATATCATCATAACATAAAATACAGATCTACAAAGTAACTCGTTCATGTTATGTTGCAGAGAAATGCATTTGAATAATTTGTGAAAATTTATGTAATATTTAATTCATTATTTTAATGAATACAAAGTACATTTAATAGTCCAGTTTTTAAGGATAAATACATTATTCAGTCGTATTTTATACAGTTATTGTGTCGATATAAATATGAAAATGTAAATAATGAAAGTAAGAATATTTAATAATTAAGATACATAAATTATATTTATTTAAATGTTTTCCTTCATTAAAAACACACATGGAAACGCATGCAGATATAGAGTTCAGCAATATGTAAATATCATTATCAAATTGATCTAATGTTTTGGTATTCTTTCTTGGTTAAATCAGTATTAAGAAAAAAATTCCTTTTATTATAATAGTTATTATAATATTATAATATTTAATTATAATATTTTCTGTCAATAATAGTTATTTATTCTTTATTTAGTATTTGTAGTAATATTCATTAGATATAATTCAATGAAAGATATCTTTTTGAAGTATTGTCAAATAATAAGAAATAGTGATAAAATATACAAAACAAAATCTAATATGACTGCATAATTCATTCAAAAGCATTTTTTAAGTAATTTGTTATTAAATTCAGCTGTTCTTATTTAAAATATTTTAATATTTTTGTCCATGAAATATTTTTTCTAAAAAATTTATAAAATATTAGTAACACATTGTTTGCCATATTTTTCAATTTTTATCATGCATTGACATCTTTTATACTTTTGTCATTCAAAATAATTTATAATTTAATTTTTTATTTATTATGATTTATATTTATATATATAGAACATTCATTTTAGCTTTGATAATTAACATTCTTAAGGCATTTTATGCAGGCTGAAAACTATTACGTAGACATTTTTTAAAATATTTAGGTGTTACGTTTGAAATATACTTCCATAATTTTAAGTAGGTGATAAGAAAAGTAATATTTTATTGTTTATAAAGGGCATTATAACAAAAATTGCTTTTTAAATAATCATGATAATACAGTTTTTAAGAAAATGAAATCATAGATATTGTATCTTTTATATATTTATACGCTTTTACATTTAAAAAATTCCACACTTTTGAAACAATTTTACATTCACACCTAATATCTGATTTTATAATTTTGGTTGCTTTATAAATTAGATGTAAATTATTTTGACTAAACAAAAATTTTTCTTGTTTAATATAATTATATATAATTGTTTAGCTTTTAAATGTTTCAAAAATTTACAAAAGGGAATGAATTTTTATGTATAATACTAGTAATATGTTCGTAAATTATATGACCAATACAAAATAAAATGAAAAGAAATTTGTATTTAAAATTTTCACATATAAGATGGAAATAAATTTAAATTTTCATACAATAGTTAGGTACGCATACAATAGTAATTTCACATAATGGTTGGGTTTTGAAGTAGCTATCGAGTCAACTTATTTTTTAAGAAAAATAAAAATATAGCGTGTTGAAGTTATATAACTATTCGTTTTACTGATAAATGAACTTCATCTTTAATGTGCAAGTTATAATCAGAAATGTGACAAATTAATGTGTAATATGATAAATTTAAATTGTATAAATTAAAATATAAAGAAATTATTAATAGTTTTATGAATACTATTATATATTATGAAGTCAATAAAGAGCTTTAAAATACTTAGAGCAAAATAAATATTTTTTATTAATTCATTAGATATAATTCAACAAAAATACTGAATAGCATTTTTTGACATATTTATCAATTTTAAATTAATTATTAAAGAAACAGTATTAGGAAACTTCAGCATATTAAATTAAAAATTAAGTATTTTAATCTAAGAGTTATGAAATTTTTAAAATAATTTACGTTTATTCATTAAAAGGAAATGCATTAAACTAATACCGAAGTCTTTATGTAAGAATTAATTAATGTTAAAAATCAAAAATAATGTTACCCTTAATGTGTATCAAGTTTAGTAATGTCACTGAAAATGTTATTCTATAAATCATTTCGTTACTGAAAAATTTGAAAAATATCATACATAAATGAGCATTTAAATAAAAAGTTTACAGTTTAAATTCATGTTAAAAAATTCATGGAAATTTGGCTCTATTCTTCGTAAGTGTTAATATAAAAGTTATTTTATAAATCAAATTATATATCACTCCCCAGGAATTGGAATAATGGAATAATTTATATCAATGGAATAATTTATATTAAAAGTTATTTGTGATACACACACACACACACACACACACACACACACACACACACACACACACACACACACACACACACACACACACACACACACACACACACACACACACACACACACACACACACACACACACACACACACACACACACACACACACACACACACACACACACACACACACACACACACACACACACTATGAGTTCTGCTGAACAAACATATAATACAAATAACAGAGTTAAGCTAAAGTTGAATTTCAAGGATTTTTTATTCATCATTAAAGGCAATCATTTCGATAATTTATCTGAACAACGTATTCATGTAATAGTTAATTTTTATTAATTTATGTCACCATGAAAATAGTGATGATAATGCCAAATGAGTTTTTTAAAAAAGCTAATTAATTGCATACGATTTTGTAATTAGAAATGAAAATGGAATCCATCTTTTCTTAAAATATATTCATAATTTTATTTGAAAGTATTTCAGTATGTAAATTTAAAATCGCCTTTTTTTAAACATGTAGAAAATGTGATAAATTTATTTGAAGGAATAAGTAAGAAAAGAAGGTATAAGATAGTTTTCAAATATTATATTTAATCTTTAATTAATAAATCAGGAAATATACTGGAGTAATAAAAATTACAACTTATACAAAAACAAGATAAATTTTTGAAATACTTAGATGAATAAAAAATTAAAGCAAGAAACATTTAACTCACTGATTCTGGTATAATATAAGCTTATTCACTTCTCTGAAGAGAGTTCTCCAGTACTTAAGGAAGAAGAAATGGACCTTTATTAAATATAATATTTATTTATTTTTTGGAATGAACTGCTATTCTAAAGATACCACAAAAATTTATCCCGAATTGTCAAGGTATTAAAAATAGAAAAAAATTTACTAAAAAAAGTTATTTGTTGAGTAATATTAAATAAAATTTTAAAATATTGAAAAGGCACAATTTTTGTCTTCTTGTAACAGACTTGAAAAATACACTACTATCAGAATTTTTTTTAATGGAAAAATTTAATTGGAGTTCTAAAATACATAAAAATACGTTTAAGCTTCAATGTTTATACACTAAATTAATAAAAATATATTTGAATCGAATGAATCCTTAATAATATTAATAATAAATGAACGTAAGGTTTTCATTTTTAATTACGTGAAGTTTAACAAAGATTTAAATTTAAATAAGATCTTACTGTTTAAACTGTTTAAAGTTTAAAGTACTGTTTTAACCACTGTTTAAAGGATTAATTTTTTTATAAATGTAATTTATTAAATAAAATTAATAGGGTGGGGGAGTAATAAAAATAGGAAACTCAATTTTTATTTCCATTAAGTATATTTAATAAATTTACTGTTTAACTGGAAATTCTGTTTAATGTCTTTAATATCATAACATATAACGTTGTGCCCTCCAACTTGTCTAGTGGTCAGCGTGCTTGACTACTGGATATGAAGGTCCTGGGTTCGAATCCCGGTTCAGGCATGGATGTACTTTTTCTCTCTCTATCCTTTGTCCCTTCCTTGTGTGTGTCAATGAGGTGTGAATGTTGCCTACCCTATAAAACGGATACCTATGGCATGTGTGAGGGTGTGATGGTGGCCCATCCTCTGTAGTGCTCCCGGGGCAACGCCTCGGCGGCTAAGAGGTCGTTTTTTCTGACCGTTCCTTAGATATTAGGGAACAATAGATTAATGGACTATGTTGCAGTTGTAACTGTCTAAAATCTGCCATTGGAAAGGATCACATAACATTGTAATGTTGTTAAGGAAAACATTTGTCAAATTAAAATAAAATTGAGTATTAAATATCGAAAACAGAAATGTTCATTTTGTAAATAAAAGCATTTTTGTCCAACCAATCTCTAAAAATAAAACCAAATCAATTTCTCTAATTGAATGCTGTAAAAAGATTTATAATGAGATTGAGTTGCACAATTATTCAATTGTATTCAAATATAATCTTCAATATTTGAAAAGCTAATTTATTAATATTGCGGTATTTGCTTAAAAAATCGCAAAATATTGAAATGTATTAGATGCACTCTATTCTTAGAAGCAGAAAACTGAAGACAAATTACATTTTCCTTAACAAACTACATTATTATAAATAATTGAAAGGAAATAATAAGTTACGAAACAAATTTAAATTGGGGAGAACTAAGAAATAATGTAAAGAGACCTGATATTAAAGAAACTAAATAAAGCAACAAATGCGGAAGATACTAACGTCATTTTAAGCAAATACTCAATCTTCTTATTATTAAATTAAGAGAGCACAGATATTAATTTTGTGGAAATATTTTTTTGCAAAATATCTCATATATTTTTAAAATTTCAGAAATACAATAAATTTTAATTTTAGAAATAATATAAATTTTAGAAATAAATTTCTTATTCTGAAATTAAAGAAATGAAAAATTTGTCATTTGTAAAAAAATTAGTTTAAATTCTTTCACATTTTGAAGTGGTCATAGAATTTTTGTGCACTCTATTTCTTTTTTAATTTCTTTTAATTTTACTGTAAGAAAATTTTGTAAATTTTATTAAAATAATTTTTAGCATAAAACTCTTTTGTTTCATTTCTAGTTCAGAATAAGATATATTGTTTTATAAAGGGTTATATTAATTTCTTCAAATTTAACATAAATAAATAAAAAGTTTGTATACTGTTTAACTTTTGTATGTTTTCGTTATAGTAAAGTATGAATCCATTTTAATTACAAATATATTGATATCTGTAATTATATTGATAATGTTTCGTTCTGCACACTGATATAGTAATAATTTTCCCTATTTGTATATTAAAAATGCCCAATTTTTTATTATTTTTGAATAAAAATTCAGTTTGACTTATGAAAACGTTACATTTAGCAGCATTTGATAAAAAAATATTTATTGACTAAATAAGAATGTTGAATGTAAACTTTTGAATCAGTGAGGTAATCTGTAGTGTTAAAGGGTTTTTCTTTTGTGTGTGTATGAAAAAATCCACTACTATTTAAAAGCAAAACTTTATTTAAAACATTAGTATCACATATAATCTAAAATTAAATATCAATGTTTTAGCTAGTTAAATATTTTAATAAATAAACATAATAATTATAGTTTTCTTAAATTTTGGGTTAGTGTAAAAAACTATGTACTACATTTAATCTTAAGTAATTTATATCCAGTTTCTTATGATAATCACAAATCTCCAATGAGATATTCCTAAATGAGGATTTTTAACTCTACTTAAATTTCATGAATTACTACACCTTAAGAATTTTAATATTAAATAAGATATCAAATTAATTTATGATAAAAACAAATTGCTATAAATAAATTTACTGTTTTTTATTAAATAAAGAATATTAAAATATTTAATATATGCTAAAATTCAAGGATGGATGATACAAAAGACAAGAATCAATTCCAACATTCTTAACTCAATGCTTAAATTAACTGAAACTTTTAGAAATTCCACAAACTGAATAAAAACATTATTATTTAATTTTTCGTATTATAATTTAACTATTAACCTTCATTAATGTGAGAAAATTAATGTTGAAGGAAAATTGGGAGAACAAGTAATTTGATTTTAACAATGTTTATCAAATTCTCTACATATGATTAAAATCTACTTATTATATTTTCAGCGTATTCAATTCACTAATAATTGATAAAAGCTAAGAATTCCTTAGCATAAATGTTTCGTTTAATATTTGCATTTTTATTGCTAGCAAATGATAGGTTTTTAACTAAAATTTCAGAAAGGATCACAGATGTAATTTTAAATATTCAATTCATACTTTGTCTTTGTTTAGCAAAAAAAGAAAGCTAGAAGGTAATGTGTCTCAAAACATCATTTATATTCCAAACACTGTTGAAAAAAGGAAGATGGATTTTGTGCTTCTGCATTTAGTATGCATGTCGGATGATGCGATTATGAATTTCTAAGTTTTCTCCCTTGAGATATAAGAATGTTCTCAACATTTATAAAAGTGACTGTTATAAAACAGTTTATGCCCACTATGAGTTATTAAAGACTAAGCTGTATATTTTAGGAAACACACAAATGTAAGTAAAATAATTATTCTAATTAATTATCAAATTAATTAAAATTATAGTAACACTATGTATTATATGTTTATAATATTCATTGCATAATTTGAATCACCACATTAATATGATTCACCTATATATAAATATTAATAATAAAAGATATAGTTTTTAAATAGGTTGTGCATGAAGAATTTCTGAACTTTATCCTTTCAGAAAATAAATTCCAGTGACTGATTGAATTAATTCATATATGTTTAGCTTCTTTGAACATGAAATTATAAACAACACTTCGTTTGTCATTTACATCATTGGATATCCCATGAAAGATAGCGTCATGAGTATGGAATAGAATACTATTTAAAAATGTTGAGAACAAGCCTCACAATCGTATGAAAAAAATTTGATTAGTATAATGAGTTAAAAGTTATATGACATATGTCAGTCAAATATGACATTTACAAGCACCATTTAAGAATTGAATTATATAAAAGCACAATGCTTATTTTTATTCGTCATGAAAACTACTTCATACATTTTGAGACATTAAATGCAGCAAAATTAATCTGAAATACCTTGTGTTACGAAATGACTAAACAAATAAATAATATAGATGAAAAAATAATGGATGAGTGCTTTTAATACTTTTCAATATTTTTCCAAAATAATGTAGAAATGTTCCAAATGTTTAGATTGGTGTAATAAATTAAAAGCTATATGACACTTGTCAGTCAAGATTATATTATGAGCACACATGCACACACATAATATTTACAAATGTACATATATTTGACATTTATTTGTATTTATTTTTACTTAAATAATTTATGATTTCAAGGGAATTATAATTTCGATCTAACATTATGATTAAATTTTTCAAAAATGTTTTAATTATATGAGTGGAAAATGTTTCCAAAATGAAACCATCAATTAATTCAAGTAATAAATTAATTACTTTTATTACACTGTTTGGCTGGAAAGTTTTGATGCTTTGAAGATTTTTTTTCTCCTTCCTCAATCTTATTTACACTTCCATATCTAATATCGAAACAAAGAACTTTGTCCTTTGATCTTCATAAATGCTAAAGACATCAGGAAATGATAACTTATAAAAATCATTAAGAAATTTTCTCTTGAAGAAAGGAAGAAATGTTAATGCCTGTTTTTGACAAATAGACTTTTAGCGGCATATAAAAAAGTTTAACCTTAATTAGAAAAAAAAAATATGCAAATATCTTTGAAATAATAGATGTGCCTTCTGCACCTGGATAATCATTTTTCTTAAAAAAAAATGAATTACATATCTTTGGTGTCATGCGTGTTTTCTTATAAATATCTTTGCCAATCCCAAGAATGCCTCAGAAGGTCTTCTATAAATATAATTAACAGTTAAATCTGCAGTTTCTTTCTCATAAGAAATTTTCAATCTGTTATTCTTTGGTATTCATTTATGCAATGCTTTAGAAATGGACTGAAACACTTCATTAACAGTTGCTTATTATTTTTGAATAGTTCCTGGAAAGCGAAAGTAGTTTCTTTTTTTCCTTCTTTAATGAAATGAATCCTCACAGTTTTTTTTTCTCTAAAATCTCTTGTATACGAATTTTTTATATGTAATAGTGATTGTCTTACTTTTTTGTCGGAATCGAATCGCGATTTAGTTTTCTGAATGTATAATTAGTGAAGTGTTGATGATGCTCAAAAAATACAGAAGGATGCAAAAAGTTGTGCTACTTTTTTTATAGTATGTATAGAATTACACGTTACAGTTAACATTCTGAATTCTTAGTTACTTTAAATGTAATGCATTTCATTAAAATAAAAAATGAATGAAAAAATGTAGATACTAATTTGTAAATTTCTCTTTAATGTATTTTTAAATAATTTAATTTATTTTCATGTTGATTATTTTCTCCTATTTTATATACTTGCTTAAGATGTATTCAAATTGCTTAAGAACTTTATAAAGTAAAAACATTTATTCAACATTTAAATTTTATAGAATATATTTATATTTCATAAAAGATATTTATTATTTTATAAAATACATATTTTGAATAATCATTTGTAACAGTTTTAAAATATTAAACACATTATATTGACAAGTATGATACGCAGCACAAAGTAAATTACCGAATATTTGAATAATTTATCAGATGGATTTTATTGTAATAAATTTTACTTGAAATTAAGATGCATAAATATCTTTCTAGGTAATAAGATACAACATAAATATATACTATTACATTTTTATACTAATAAATAGGCTAATTACATTTCTTACTGTTAATCTGTATACTGTTAGAGTGTTACATATTAATTAGATATTTTCATTTAAATGTTTATAACAACTTACAGGTAATAACAGTTACTAAAATATACATTTCTTGGCATAGTAGCCGTATAATCTAGTATTCCAAGTTCTGAATTTTTTTGGTGATTAAGAAATCTTGCCGAGATGAAGTATTGTGATGTGCGCGATGTCGTAAATACTAGGGTTACGAAAGTAGAATTTCCTTTATAATTCTTATAGTTCTCCACATGTATGACGTAACAAAAACAAGGTTGCCAGATACATAAGAAAATCCGCCAAAAAATCAGCAATCTCAGAATTTGGCGCATGGACTATGCGGCCCCTGTGCCCATTTCTTTATTCAAATATAATTTCTATACAATTTTCTCAGAAATTCTTAATAATAATATAATTATTAATAATATAATTCTTTAAAAAAATCATCTGCATTCTGTTTAATAAATGAGAAATTGTTTTCCTTATGACAATTGAAATATTTCTTATGTTATATTTAATTTATTGATCAAATAATATGGAAAATAGCTATAAGAACTTTTGTTGAGAAACTACATGGTAAAACGTACATTACAATATAAAAACAAGAAACAATATTATGATGACGAAAAAATTGTAAATTTGATATTTGGAAAAAAAATTAAGAATATATAAACGTACAGGTTGTGAATTTTTGAAATATCTATACTAATGTCTAGTTAAATTGATAAGCAATTTATTCTATTTATTAAAATAATTTTGCATATAAGTAAAATGATGAATACCAAAATATATATGAATAAGTCAGTTCATGTCAAAAACAAAATTCATAAACAAGATTTGCAATGAAAAAGAAAGCGGAAAAAATAAAATAATTTAATCTTATAAGTAACTTATCTGTATATCGTTATCGTTGCCAAAAATCTGTAAAAATATTTTATTTGCATATAAATGACCGTTGTAAAATTTTATAAATTTAGATAAGTAATCTTAATTCAAGTGCTTTATTGATGTTAATGTATTATTACCAAATAATCTTTAAATCAAATTTTGATGTTAATTTTGTTAGCTTGTTTTCATTGAATTTTTGTGAACAATGGTACTTTCCCAAAACTTGTTATTTTTGCCATAAATTACTCTTCCTTTTAAATTTTAAGTTCATTTAATTCACTTATTTTTTCGGTAAAAAAACATTAACATCTTTTTAAACTTTCCATATTTAAAAAGATAAAATAAATTTGAAGTACAATACAAATTTTAAAATTTCATTTTCCTGTGACAATACTATTTTTGACTTCAATTAAGTTTACTTTATACCCACTTATAGTAACTAAACACTCTACACTATAAAGAAATATTGAATGATTTTTTTCTGTTTCTTCTATGAAAATATCAGTGGGAATATAAAACACTTAATATTTAACACTGATATTGTTAAATGTGTTATAAGAGAACAGTAGTTGGGACACATAAAATAAGCTATGAGTTGTATTTTAAATAATTCAAAAACTATTGTGTTATTGCTAACAGGAAATATAAATAATTTATTATAAAAAAGAATAATGATTTCTAAAAGTATTAAAAATTAAAAAGTAAGCAGTATTAGTAGTTTTGTCCATTTTTATAGACAAAAGTTTATTTTTTAAACATTTGCATTCAAAAA
The DNA here is from genome assembly GCA_030067965.1 of Latrodectus elegans. Classification (NCBI taxonomy): domain Eukaryota; kingdom Metazoa; phylum Arthropoda; class Arachnida; order Araneae; family Theridiidae; genus Latrodectus; species Latrodectus elegans. The sequence goes on from CM057822.1 coordinate 74,394,836, forward strand.
TTGTATTTAAGTTAAATATATATTATTCAAGTTGTACTTAAAATTAGTTTGAATGCACTAACTTTTTGCTGCGTGAATTCTGTAGTCTGTATTTTAATCGTACAGTTTTCAAATTAAGATTATTCATTTTACTACGTACATTAAAAATCACTTTATGAGAAAGACAGAGCTCTCTCTCTATGTCAGTAAAATAAAAGAAATAATCAAAAATTTACTCTTAAAATTCAATATTTAGATTGAATTATATATTATTTACTCATCTCATAAACTATTTTCATGCAGATGCCTTTCAATGTTTTTATGAATCTATTTATGATAAATTTCTCTGCATTTTCTTATGCATAACATAACAATAAAATTCATTTTCATAAAGGATTTTCTCTTTGTTAATCAACGGTGACATAAAACAACGTTAAAAATACTAATGAGGAAAAGTAATTTGCAAAAATAATCATATGTATGTTTGCTTGATGTTTTATTTTCTAGTTCTTTTGTTATAAAATGATCTTTGTATAAATTCACTCCTTTTTTCTCTGTGCTAATTATTCTTGTGTGTTTTATCAAAAGTAAAACCAATTGAAGTTGTTTATTAATTGAAAAGAAACAATTTAAATAATCAAATCATTCTAATTTTTATGTACTAAATTTGATTTTATACAGTGATTATAGAAATTTATAAAATATTTCTTGGGCAAATTAGATAAATATTATATTTATCTCATTTTCTAAAAAAATAATTTAAAATATAAATGTTACTCGAAATAATATTGAAAGATAAGTACGAAACATTTACTTTTACTCTTTATATAACTTTAAAAGATTGCAACTGTGTAGTTATAGTAATTAAAGATTTGGTGTTACTAATCATTTATTCATTTAATAAATATAAGTTATATGTTTAATATTGAACATTAATAAGTCTATATAACTTAATCTTTCATGAATTACAATTTATTGAAAGAGAAAAAATAGCCTTGCTATTGTCAAATGTAATAATTAAGCTATTTACGATGCAAATATAAAAATTTTACTAATAAAATAAATTTGATTACGCATTAATTTTTTTGAAATTTTCATTGAAAGATAGCTATAATATTTCTGTAATAGCTATAATATATATTTAAAATATTCTTACAAACTTTTCAGAAATGAAGTATTTTTACGAAATTATATGAAATGCTATATTTTATTTTATACTATTTTAATTATTATAAATAATTTTAAATCAAGAAACAATTTTAAGAGACTTATTCTATGAATAAAGAAAAGATGGCATAATAATAAATACGCATAAATAAATCCAACAGTGTTTGACTAAAGAGGAATTGATTTTTTAATTGACTTGAACTTTAATTATCTTGTCAAAATTTCCCTTTCAATTAACATATTTTTGTAAAATTTTACTTGTACATTAAATCAGAAAAAGTTAACTATATAAACGTTTAACTATGAATAGAGTTACTTTGAAATTTATAATAATCTTCAAAATGAAAATTTCCAACCTATTTAATGAAAAACATCGTAAAATAGAAAAAACAATTTCATATGGGAATAACGTCACTTGTTTGATAATAAACTCCTAATAATTTATTTTGATTTTATTTAGAAACATGTATTTTTGAAAGCGATTTGTATAATATGATTTACAATTATTAACTTTAAATACCTGTTTAATGATAACGATAGTCAATTGCATAGAAAATAATGAATTTTTAATGCATTGCATATTATTAGTAATTAATTTGAGCTTTGATTAATAGAAAATTTTATTTAATTTTAGATTATCTTCGGAAGAGAAACCCCACATGTTGATTTAAATTTAGAAGCCCGCTATCAAAAAATACGGAATCCTGTTAAATTAAATATGCTATTAGTACTCAACATCATTTGAGCAATATTGATTTTACTAATAAGTGAAATAGAATATAGCAACAAGACTCCATTTTATGATGATAAATGTATCCAATATGAAAAAAAATCATCGAAATTATTTAAGCATCAACAAATGAAAGATATTTGTGTTACAGGTGCCGTATAATCCATAATTCCAAATTCTGAGATGTTTTGGCGGAATTTTTTTATGTATCTGGCAATTTCGTTTTTATTACGTCATATAAATGGAGACCTATAAGAATTATGCAGGAAATTCTACTTTTGGTAACCCTAGTATTTACTTCATCACGCACGTCACAATATGTCATCTTGGCAAGATTCCTTCATCGCCAAAAAAAATTTCAGAATTTGGAATCGTGGCATCGGGGATTTTACGGCACCTGTGCCATATTTTTTGTAAAATACAAAGAGAATTTCAGGGCACAGTACAATAATAATAGTTATAAATATTCTGAATTTAAAATTCATCAAAGCGCTTTATTTAAAATGACAATTTTTTTGGAAAGATTTTAATTATTTCAGTCTTCTTGTCATGAAAATATCACTGAAGATACATATACGAATTTTAAAAAAAGCTTTGTTAAATTTGAAGAATTAATTAATTTTAAAGTTTTAATTAAGAATCACATATGTTCCAAAAATTTTTGCTGTTTCTTCTACATATTGCATTTTATAGCTCAGCTTTATATGTTATATGGATGGTCAGCTGCAAATAGTTTGATGTATCATGTGGGCATATTATTTCAAGGAAATAATGAATGTGTTATGAAGAGAAAAATATGAAGAATATCGTGCTGAACCAATTATCAAAGAGACACTCTAGAAAAACTTGGTAGAATTATTATTCAATTTATCTCTAAGTGGTTTAGAGGCAGGGCTGTTGCCGAGTTCCGTTTGGCCACCCGGCATGACTGCCTTCTTAAATACCTATGTAGAACTAACCTAGACTAAAAACTTTTCTCCCGGCTCTGCGATCTTCGGGAGGAAATGGACGTACACCAGAAACTGTCCATCACTATCCGAACCTTCCTTCTGCGATCACTACTGGCGAGCTCGATATATCCTCAGTGCTTTATAGAATTTTCTGTGTTCACTTGTCTACTTATTCTTTCTGTATTTGTATCGCAGTGGTCTTTAATGAAATAAAAAAAAATGAATGCGTTTGAATATAAAATGTAATTTCTAATAAATAAAGCATATTATGGTTAATAACATGTAACAAGTATTTGTGCAGCGTTTAATTAGAATAAAATATTTTTATTGCAAATAATGAAAATTGTTACAAAGAATTGAAAAAATGAAAATTATTAACAATTGTTTCCTATTTTATTAATTTCTTAGTTACATAAAAAATGTTTTTATTACAATAATGTAATAAATAAATGAAACTTGTTAATTTATATTAACTATAGCAAGATTTATATATGATAGTTTGGAAAATATGTGTAATAACATAGAAATTTCCACAAAGGAGCTTACTATTTTTTTTGAAAGTGAAATAATAACCATATTTACAAAGATAATCAAAGAAATGTTGCTCAGAATATGAAGCAAAGATTATAATGTTGCATGGAACACAATTTATTAAAAAGGGACTTGCGTCCGTGGTATTTTTAATCCACACTTGCTAATTGGATAGTGACCATGAATAACAGCGTCTGTCGATTTTCATCACACGACATATTTTTTTTTTTGCAAATTTTAGAACTATTAATGGACAAGAGATCACTTTCAAGATCATTATCACCGTATATATATTCTTAACTCTCCTGACCGCCAATTGTTCCACAGGAGAGGCCATGAATTTCAGACATTTGACCATTTGTCTGTTTCTGAGTATAATGGATCCCGTGCCACTGCGATGTTTTGGAAAAAGGGCAGGCAGACAGACTTGTGAAAGCTGGTTTCCTTATGATCCAGCCAAATCCCCCTTTGCCTTTGCGTAACATCAAAAGTGCAATCCTCAGTAAAATAAAGGATGGCAGAGTTTTCTTTATGCTGATGCGACTATGGACAGGCAATGGAAAACTCTACTTGATGGGAAAAAAATCCGTGGCTAATTACCACGAGCTGTTAGTATCGCTTGTTTCAGGGTTACAATTGGCATGACTATCTGCATACGTATCTGGATCAAATAGGTGTAATGGACTCTGCTTGTTTTCCATTGTGTAATTATGATGATAAGGATGCTGCTCACCTCAATAACTGCCCAGAAATATTTAAAGTTTATGACTGACAACTATTTTGAGGTTACTAAAGGATTTCATTATTATTTTTATAATTTTTAATCCTTTTATTGGGTGCTCTTCGATTAATGGCAGAGATGCCGAGGACGGGAGTAGCATAAAAGAAATTTCTGAGTATAATCAAATCTCTTAATTTTGACAACTGTCATATGAAGGCTATTTTGTATTGGATTAATAGAGGGAAAATGGCCAATGGGGTTAACTCCATGAAGTAGAAAAAACACACACACACACACACACACACACATATATATATATATATATATATATATATATACTACTGGCCATTAAAATTGCTACACTAAGAAGGCGACATGCTACACACGTGAAATTTATACGAAAGGAAGAAGGTGCTGTGATATGCAAATGATTAGCTTTTCAGCACATTCAGACAAAGCAGGCGCCAGTAGCGACACCTACATTGTGTTTTAATGAGGAAATTGTTCAGCCGGTTCCTCATACACAAACTGCATTTGAACGTTGTTGCCTGGTGAAAAATTGTTGTGATACCTCGTATAAGAAAGAGAAATGCGTACCAGCACGTTTCTGACTTTGATAAAGGTCGAATTGTAGAGTACCGGGATTGCGGTTTATCTTATCGCAGTATTGCTGCTCGCGTCGGTAGAGATCCAATGACTGTTAGCAGAATATGGAATCCATGGGTTCAGGACGGTAATACGGAACGCCATGCGGGATCTCAACGGCCACCTGTCACTAACAGCCGATAAGACAGGCATATTATCCGCATGGCCGTAATGGATCGTGCAACCACGTCACGAGCCGTGAGTCAAGAAAAGGGGTCGTTTGGAAGACAACAAGTGTCTGCACGAACAGTTCGACGACGTTTGCAGCAGCATGGACTCTCACATCGGAGACCATGACTGCGGCTTCCCTTGATGCTGCGTCATAGACAAGAGCACCTTCAATGGTGTGATCAACGATGAACTTGGGCGCACGAATGGCGAGGCGTCATCTTTTTAGATGAATCCAGGTTCTGTGTACAGCATCATGATGGTCATATCCGTGTTTGGCGGTATCGTGGTGAACGCACACTGGCAGCGTGCATTCGTCATCGTCATAATGGCCCATCACCTGGCGTGATGGTATGGGGTGCCATTGGATACACGTCTCGGTCACCCCTTGTTCGCATTGACGGTGCTTTGATTAGTGCACGTTACATTTCTGGTGTTTACGACCCGTGGCTCTACCCTTTATTCGAACCCTGTGATACCCTACGTTTCAGCAGGATAATGCCCGACCGCATGTTGCCGGTATTCTATGGACCTTCCTTGATACGGAAGATGTTCGGCTGTTGCCCTGGCCAGCACGTTCTCCAGATCTTTCAAAAATAGAAATTGTCTGGTCAATGGTTGCCGAGAAACTGGTTCGTCATCAAACGCCTGTCACTACGGTTAATGAACTGTGGCATCGTGTTGAAGCTGCATGGGCATCTGTACCTGTACATGCAATCCAATCTCTGTTTGACTCAATGTCCAGAGGTATAACTGCTGTTATTACTGCCAGAGGTGGTTGTTCTGGGTACTGATTTCTCAGGATCCATCCAGCTTTTTTTTTTGAAAATTTAATCACTTGTTATTTGTAGTATAATATATTTGTCCAATAAATATCATTTTGTTATCTGCATTTCTTCCTAGTGTAGCAATTTTAATGGCCAGTAGTATATATATATATACATATAATTTATCTGTTATATAACCAAACATAAGTACGGAAAGCAAATTTGACATAATTACATATTAGCATCTGTAGTACTAAACTCACATTTTCTCTAGTTTTTTTTAGAATTTTTAACAATGAATTTATGAAAAGGAAAAAAAAATAGTGAGCTAATAATAAATGCTACGTTAAATCTTCATTTTATTTTCATGTTATAATTAACCAAACTTTTTTTGTTTTACTTATCTACTTTCTCATTTACTCTTTGCTATTGCTTTTTAATTTATAATTTATATATAGCTATCTACAAGTTAATAATATTAAATAACACTATATGCAAATGGGATTTTTTTTTATCTTGTGTCAGCTAAGCTGATAATATGGGGTGTGTGGCTTTGCTTTTTCATACTGAACTATATTTGGTATGAAGTCCGACTGCTTCAGTATACACATGCCATAGGGACCAGTTTATAGGCTAGGAAACTATTCACACCTCATTCATACACAGAAAGGACAAAGACAGGATAAATAGATAGAGAAAGTGCAGCCACGTCCTAACCGGGATTCTAACCCAGGATTTGGTATGAAGTCCGACTGCTTCAGTATACACATGCCATAGGGACCAGTTTATAGGCTAGGAAACTATTCACACCTCATTCATACACAGAAAGGACAAAGACAGGATAAATAGATAGAGAAAGTGCAGCCACGTCCTAACCGGGATTCTAACCCAGGATTTTTCTATCCGCAGTCAGGCACTCAGGCCACAAGACAGAGAGATCGGTACATAAATGGGATGTTTAACAGAAATAGGTTGACAAAATACAGCCTTATTATCTTAAATTTTTCTTATCACTTTTCTTCTCATTTACACATTACCTTCAATATTACAAAAAATTACAAAATAAAATTTGAGAAATACATTATCAAGAACTCAGAATATTTCCCATATTAGAAGCAAAAATTTAGAATTGTAAACTTTCTTTCAATATTAATAAGACATTTTTAATAAATAAAAAATGTCTGCTTTATTTATCACTGAAAAAATTAAGTTTATAGGATACATTGATAAATCAATTATATGTATTTTTATTAATTGAAATTATTTTTTCAAAATTCAAAAGTTAGTTTTTACTGTTCAATTTATTGATAAATATTCAATAGGTTATAAATAAAAAATACACACGTAAGTTAAGAAAACAAAAAGAAAGCAAGTTTTAGGCAGAGACACAGAAAATTGTATTTCAAGACAGAATGGGTCAAAATTGCATTTAAATTAGTACAATTTTGTCTCATTTCGTAATCAAGATTTAGGTTTTAGAATACTAAAGTTAAAGAGAAAAGAGAGGCTGTAACAACATAAGCAAAACATGTTGATGTTCATTTGTAAAGATTCCTCTATCATATTTGAAAGGAAGAAGAGCATATATTTCTCAACTTCAATAACCAAATGTAATTGTCAAATATTCGTTTCACTTTAATGTATTTCTCTAGAAAGATAAGTTTTGAATTTTCTACGTGTGACGTTAACTTATTTGTTTTTAATAAGCACTAACAATATACAAAAATTTAAGAATTGTAAAAATGAACATTTCATTTGCAAGAGAAGTAAATTCATGAAAAACATTTGATAAATTATTTTTTATTCTCAATAAATAGTTAAAAATATTAGTTATTGAGAAATATAAACTATATGAAATATATGCATTTGTGCTGTCATTTATTACTTATTTAGCTTATAATATTCATTGTAAAGTAGAGTAGTATTGTATTGTAAGAAATTATTTGCTCATTTAATTTAAATAATTGATTGTTTAGAATTTAAATAACCCTATTTCAATATTTTCATATGTATTTATTAGATTATTGAATAATTTTAAATAATTTTTTGCATTACCTATCATGCTAGCTGTAATTCTTTGTCAGTAAACAATGCTAATAAATGTTTATTTGAACTGAAGAAAAATAAATATACAAAAACACATATAACATTAGAATTGCAATTATTTTTCTAAAATAAACTGTGACTGATATTTTTCTAAAATAACTGAGTGAGTGAGGATTATTAGAATAATTGAAGCTCGTTAAATATTTATTCAAATACTTTTTAATAAACCAAACACACAAATAAGATTAAGTCAGATTAGGCTCATATAGTTAATTTTACAAATTAGTTATTTTTCTCAGAAATTAATTTTATGATGCCAGTGATAATTGATTTAAATTTTTGAGGATTCTTTTTCAAGCTAATAAAAATATGATGCATGTTAAGTACGAATTTGTTATATTTTCGTTGCATAATGAGGTTTCCTCATTAATAGTTTTGAATTAATTTTTATTCCATTTGAGAATATATAAAATGTTTGTCATGAATCTCAAATAAATTCTAAACATAAGAACAAATAAACAAAGTTAATTAAATGAAAGGCAAAATAATCTCATTCCTGTATTGTGTTAAAAATACAGTTTTATAAATTGCTCTTTGAATAAATGGTTGGTTTGTTTGTCGCTTAAATGGTCATTTTTTGCACACGAGAGCTAATTAGACTGGGACGTACGGTTTAAAACGGACTCCGAGCCACTACAAACATTCATGCCCAAAATGGAATTCAAACCCACGAACGGAAGGCAAGAGCGCTAACCATTCGGCTGCCAGCTGGGCGCACTTTGAATAGAAAAAGTAACATGAAAAATTAGAATCATTTAAGTTTTTAAAAACAGAATTTTTTTTATTGTTTATCTATATGTTTTTGTGTTTTAGAATATTTTTTTGTCAAAAGTATTAGTTAACACACAAAAAAGAAATGAAGTTAAATTTTTATAGAAATGCTAAACATTAGATAAATAGGTAACATTTTTTTTAAAAATTAAAACACTTCAGTAGAATTTTATTTAAAATTCTTTTTATCAGGAATGCTTTTCTTATGATTTTGTGTATGAATCATAAAAAAAAATATGTTTTTTTTATTTAATCATCAAAGCATTATATTTTTTTATGATTTGCTCATGCATCTTCATAATACTTAAAATTAGGTTTTTCAAAATTCATTTTTTGATTATTGCTATTAAAATATCATTTATTGGGGTGTAAGAATATAAATGATTAAATGTTAAAACAGTATGGATTTTTTGTGAATACGATGATTTTATTTGAAACAAATAATTTTTATTGAGAAAGGATTTTTTTTTTATTTAAGATATTATTTATGCAATTTTCCATCAATTAGGGATACAAGCATGCGAACCAAAGAATAACACTCACAAAGTTCAGTATTGAGAAACAATTTCAAAAGCTTTTTAATTAAAATAAGTTTTATATGTAAATTAGCCAAATGAACAATATTTATAATTTTATTAGTTAAGTGCTAGAAACATTCTTTTCATAATGATAAGTGTTTTCTTTGTAATTATAGTTAATGAAGATATCTTCAATATTGATTTTGCAATGTAAGATTTTAAAAAAAGCACAAAAATAATTTTATATTTATTTAAACTGTTAAAAACGTTTAATACCACATAAACACAAAATAATTTTAAAATAGAAAAAATTAAGTTTAGAAGAAAATTTCAATAATATTTTATCTGATACACTCGTATATAAAGCACTATAACGTTTTAAACTTCAGATCTGCAAATTTAAGCATGACATTGAATGAAGGATATTGTATTCCGTAATTAACCTGCATTGATCCATTCAATACACAAAATTCTTTGTTTAAACAAAACTTATCATGTAAATATTGTTTGTCTCCAGTTAAGGAAACAGATAATTTTATATTAGAAAAGTGATTAAATATTGAAAAATTTCTTAAATATGCGTTATATTGAGTTGTTGTAGCAAATGATGTAAAACTTCAACATAAACATTTCTTACGCATATTCTCAGTTTGATTTTGCATAGAGAATTTGTTCTTGTTTATTGACTAGCAGAAACAAATAGAGCACAAAAACTAATGTTGAATATGGATATTTATTTGTTGAGTATGTGTGGTTCAGATAAAAGCATAATGCTAGCATTAAATTTCGCATACATTTCTAGCTGAGTTTTTTAACATATACTAATATGTCCATGGTAGCCTAGTGGCTAGAGCAATGGCCTTCTGACTGGTAGGGTTGGGTTCGATACCAAATGTCGCCAAAGAAAATCCAAGTGCATGCCATACATCGTTAAATCTTCTCGCTAATCTGTAGAATCAAAATTCTTGAGTGCTCAGATGCAATGGGTGTAATGATCTGGAAAAAAAAATTTCCCCTCCTGGATCAAAGTCAAATTAAGAGGGGATCCTCTAGTGGTGTCATCTATCGGAGGAGTTTTGGAGCAAAGACGTACTTCCATCTACTTTGTGCTTTCATTAAATAAAAGACCCATCCTTCTGACTTAATTTTACTTAACCGTCAGCTATCAAGCTTGGTTTGTCCAAGTGTCATAAGTAACAACAACATAACAAACATATACTTTTAAAGAGAAATATTGTTTTTGTTCTTTGATAACATTTAAATTTTAATTTTGTCTTAATTATAGATTAAGCAGCCAGTTACATATAACAGATTATCCACCATTTTGACTATTTTTACAGAATCAGATACAAACTTATTTTATACCAATTCAAACTTCTTAATTAAAACTTCGATTTTGTTGAAACTTTTATCATAGTTATCTTATTTTTAAGAACTTCATTTATTTGCCTTATTTTAAATTGCAATTTTAAGTTAAAAAAAAAAAAAGCGTTCATTTTTAAATTTTAATAAAGCTCAGAAATCTCAAATCTCTTGCGAAAGATTAGGTTAACATTTGAAGCAAAAAATTTAAAAATAATGTGCAGTAATTCTGTAGTCACGTATAAGGCACGTATATAAAATTTGTAATCATATTTAGTTCTGTATTTAATAACGTATTAAATGAATAAATATTTATAAACTAATATTTGCTTATAAAGTTACACACACACACACACACACACACGCGCACACACACACACGCGCACACACACACACGCGCACACACACACACACACACACACACACACACACACACACACACACAAATTTATATTAGTTTATAACGAATATAACTTTTAGAAAACACACAATGGAACATTTGCAATGAAAACATTATTGCAAATATTCTTTATTTAATCTAAAAAATGTTATTTTCTAAAATAAAAATATTAAATTATGAGAAAAATTAAGCAACATTTCTGGTTTTACTTTTAAGGTAGTTTGGAAAAACATTGTTTATAAAATTATAAACCACAAAACAACAATATATTTATGTATGTACTACAATGCAATCGAAATGCTTGAATCTTCTCATAACTTGAAATTCGATTAACAAAAAATGATGTAAAACTAATTTTGAGAATTTTCTCTCACATAAAAGTTAATAATTATTAATTTAAATGCAACGAAAAATTTTCATTAATTTTTATGAATTGCCATTTTTTTTGACAATTTCTTTCTGGAATATTTTTCGAAAACTATTTCAACATTTCTCATTATCTTTAACATATTAAAAGTGAGCACACACACACAAAAAAAAAAAAAAAACATTCTTTCACATAATTTGTTAAATGCAGAAAATTAATTCATTTTCTAGTCTCAAATTTCTTTAAATGAAAAACAAATAAGTTTGCTCATCTTTGCTTCAGTCTTAGCTTAATTAATTTTCTGGGAGTCTTATTCATAAGATTAGAAATGCTTCATACATTCACAATTTAGTTTTTTTTAAAAACGACTTAAACGTTAAAATTTTTGCGATCTCCATTATTTTTTCCCTTCCTTTAACTGCTTAAGTTTTTCATTAGAACCTTTAAGAAAAGTAATCATGTACTCTGAACGTTCATAAATATTTCAGTCTCTCCCTTTTTTATTTTTTTTGTTAAATAATGTATTTACTCAATGTTTTCGTGTAAATTATTTCCTCCTCTTCCTTTTAAAAACAAGAAATTTAGATTTATAGTTCCTTATGCAATTGCTGAGTATTAAAGTCTCTCGTGCTTTGAATAATTATTTCTCACCAAGGCATAAAAGGTGAAGAAAGAGTAATTACAGTTCACTCGGAAAATTGTTTCTTAAGAAAGAGAGAAAAGATGAAAATGTTCTCTCTCGTGAAGGTATGAGCTGTAGTGCAATTGTTATAAAAATAAAGAACAGATTACAAATGGCAATGAAGTTATCTAAATAGAAATATCCTTTAAGGAAATCTAATCTTTGGCTCCTTTCGTTTATAATTTGTTTAATCTCTACTTCATAAAATTTCATTTCTAGATTTTCATTTTCAAATAAAATTTGAATAATGAAAAGAAATTTGCGAACATAATTAGAACAGATTCTGAATGCATGCTCTTAATATAAATATGTAATTATAAACTTTTTATTTGATGTAAAATAGTAATTAAAATTAATAATTTTCAAGATGTTACTTCTTATAACTTTTGAATAACATTTTCAAAATGAGCAAAATAATCGTAATTTTAATTTTTTTCGAAATTTTTTCCGAAATATTGAAATAAATGTTATTTTATGAAGCAAAGTTTTAAAATATAATTATAATTTAAAAGAGAAGATTTGTGTTGGCATTAAATTAATTAGAACAACTAATACTTGCTCTCAATGACCGAAAAAAAATTACCACTACCGCATTTATCAACCATTATCATTGGTCAGTTTCATGGTATTTTATACTCTCTGATAATTTTTAGTGCCATGCAAAAAGTCAAATTTTTGTGTGAAAGTAATTACATTCAGAAAATCATAATTTTGAATTTTTTAAAAATTTTTTTGATTTAATTTTACTTTTTTCTACAAATTTTTTAGAAAATTTTTTTATTTTAGTTCCTTTGCGAGGTTTATCTAACTTATATATTATAAGCTTATATATCCTATTTCAGCCTATTTCTGCTATTCTTAAATAAACTAAAGATATTAATTTTTTAGTTAGTTAGATATATACATTTAGTGCAAGGCTTATTTTTATTATAAATAACATTTTACATTAGAAAGCATACAAATATAAGCTGTCCATTGTTTAAATATAGAGGGCATTTATTTTTATTTTTTCTATTTAGAGGACTTAACATTTATTAGTCTATGTCTCCCTAAGACACTCAAAAATATACTTTTTTTAACGGTTAAAAATAAAAGAAAATTTTATAATTTAGTTAAAAATTTGAATAATATTTACCTGAAAGAAAAATATATAGATCCCTATATGTCTTATCAAATATCATATAACTTCTAAAATGGCGCAATGACAATAAAAAATGTAAAAAACAAAATGTATAATTATAATTAACAATTACAAAATAATTTAAAGCCTATTGTGTTGGAAAGAACAAAAATATTTGTTTTAAATTAAGTCTATTAGAATATGTGCCTATGTTATTGACATTTGTTTTTATTTTTTAAATGCTTTTCTGTCTGACAATAATAAGTCAATATCATATCTAAGCACTTCACAAGCTACTACGTCAATGAAAGATGATGAAATAAGAAAAAATTTGAATTTGTATTTACATTTCAAGTCAATAGCTGTTTGAAATTGATATAAAAGTCGCAATATTTTTCTCAATTATGAAAATTGCAAAAAATATTCTATTAAACATTAAATTATTTATAGATACTTGGATTCATTGCTTTCAATAAAAAAGTAGAACTAAAAGCAACTAAATTAGAAAGACTTAATAAAACTCTTAATGTTAAATTAAAGTAACATTTAAGTGGAATCTAACACAATAGTTATGTAACAAAACATTTTGATTAAAAAATTAAGTAATTTGAAATATTTAACAGATTTCTCATTGATATAATAAAATATGATTTTAGCATAAAAAACATAATTTTAACTTTGTTAAATTAGCTAAAAATTATAAGGATATATATCAAAGATCCTAAAAACGATACCTGTGCTGAATTTACTCGAATTTAGTTAAAATATAGGAGATAAAAATATAGAAATAAAATTGTAAAAAACTTTTCGAAATCCGAAATTTAAAAATAAAGGTCAAATTTAAAGTATTAATTTTTAAACCAATTATGAACGTATTTTTCGTTATGTGATATTTCAATAATTTATTAAATGTTTAAAACACATGATAGAAATATAATTTGAAATACAAATAATGAAGGAATACTGAAGCCCTTAATGAATATACTAGGCACAGATGCCGTATAATCCATGATTCCAAGCTCTGAAATATTTTGGCAATGAAGAAATTTTACCAAAATGACGTATCGTGACGAGCGTGATGACGTAAATACTAGTGTTACCAAAATATAACTTTCTGCATAATTCTTATAGGTCTCCATATGTATGACAACGTATGTAAAACAGAGGTTGCCTGATACATAAGAAAGTTCGCCAAAAATCGCCAATATCAGAATTTGGAATCATGGATTATACGGCCACCTGTGCCAAATAATATTGTGAAATATATTTAAAAAGTGAAATTTATAAAACTAAGTCCTTGAAAACGAAGGAAGTATTTCAATAATATATGAAAATTATAAAAAAAAATTGTTAGTTTCACTATAAAAATAAGAATATTTGATTCATAGATTTAATTAACAAAAATAAGTAAACTAATTTTTACCTATATTACTATATGTAATCAGGTAAAAAGAGAACGTTTCTCTTAAATTGGGATTTCTTAAATATTGCTTAATTTGTTATGGAAATAGCCTATAGAAACAGAATTATCTAATGAATTTAAAAAAAATATTTTTTCCAAATAAAAAATAATACCATGTTATGCCATAAATAGCAGGAAAATTTGCAAACACTGTTTTGAAATATTATCATTTGTAATATTATGAGGAGGTTAAATTTAGAAAAAACATCAGTTAATTTTAATATATTAATAAATTTGAAAAATAGGCATAATTTTTTTTATTAATGTAAAAAAATTACTTAAACATTATAAGGAAAACATAGAAGAAAATTTGATAGACACATGTGTTTAAATATATATGTAAGAATTGAATGATATTTTATTATATATTTTTAATGTAGATTTGGTCAACCCTTTTGCGGCTAGGCTTAGGAGACATTCCGTGAAGTAGATCGACGAAAGATTGGTGAGTAGATAAAATTCGTAATCCACAACTGAACTACCTACATTTGAACGAAACGAGATAGATCTCAATACCCAGCATTGTCCAGCTCAATTCAGAAGCACCAATGATCAACCAGCCATGAATATCTCTCCCAAGACCATGGATAACTGCCACCTTAGTTTGAAAATGAACGTTTCAAGTTTGCTAGAGGACTTGGAAACAATAATTTCAGCCAAAACGCCGGGGGATAAGTTCCATCTCACTAGCAACACCAACTAAGAGAAAGCTTGAAAAAGCCGGTGGCTGTAGAGGAAAATCAAAGCCTAGCAGCTCTAACAGCAAAAGTCGAACAAATCAATGTTAGCCTCAATGTCATAAAACAAGTGCAAGACCAAAGAAAATTGACCTACAGTGGAGCCCTAAAGAAGCATATTGACGAAGAAGCAAAGACTACCATCATTGCTAAGCCACCTGATGACAAGAATATAGGGGCCCTCAGGAGCAATCTCCTAAACATTAGTAGCGAGATATGACCGAAGAGAGTGATTTGGGGAAGACGAGCAGCAAAGATCCAATGTTGCTCAGAGGAGACAAAGCTAAAATTAAAAGAACAATTAATCCCCCATCAAATCAATATTGAAGAGCCAGCTGTAAAGCTCAGAAGACTGATAATACTAAATGCTCCGAATACAGTCAACGAAGACAATATCAAAAAGTTAATTCTAAGCAATACCCCAGATATCCATCCGGATGCTGAAATAAAAATCACAGAAATTAAGTCACACAGAGAGAACGAAAACCTGCAGCACCTAGTAATAGAAGTAGATAAGGCTACAGGGCATATATTTCTAAAGCTAAGGTCCATACACCTTAGCTTCCGCGAGTCATACGTAAGACCATACAGAAATATTAAAAGATGCTACAACTGTCATGCGTATGGCCATCTTAGTAAAGACTGTAAATACAGTAAAACCTGTGGCAAGTGCAGCCACAGTGACAAAGAGGAGGAATGCCAAGAAAACTTCCAAGAGTGCATAAACTGCTTAGTGGCTAACAGAGATGGGGCTATATTTAGAACAAACCATACAGCGTTCTCAACCGGATGCCCGGTGTACCGTGTCCAACTCCACTAAAGACTAGAACAGGATGAGCCAAAACACTAGTACATCAAACAAAAGCGTCCAACAAAGCAACGCACAAACAGAGGCTGACCATAGCAAGAACTTGGGCACAACTATTTTACAGATCAACTTAATGAGGTCAAGTGCTCCTACCGATCAGCTGCAAGTCATTGCCAATACCCAGAAAGTAGATTTATTTATCATACAGGAGCCACATCTCAACAAAAGCAGCAAAATCCTAGGCATTCCTTGTGCCTGGAGATATTGGTTATCTAAAAACGGCAAAGCCGGAGTTATAGCAACCAATAGCATAGATGCCGTTGTACTTGACCAGCAAGAATCGACAGTTGCAGTCAAGATTATGATCAATCAGAAACCATTAACCATAATTTCTGCCTATAGTCCACCGTTCATTCAACCATAGACGGAGATTAAGGCAGGAAACACAATGCACAATCGAAGACACCCTAAGGGACTTAGAGTATTTTCAAAGCAAATTAGGAGGAGAGAACTATCTTATCGGACAGACCTCAATGCACATCATATCCTGTGGGGCTACAGGAATAATGATAGTAGGGGGAAAAACTACTTGACCACATCACTGCTAGCAATCTTCACCTACTAAACACCATTGGAGCCCCACCTATTTACTTAACATCCACACAAGAAGGTTGGCCAGACCTAACGTTAGCTTCTAATTCACAGCTAGCAATGGATTGTACCTGGGAGGTTCTGGACAATGAATCTCTAAGCGACCACCG
The DNA here is from genome assembly GCA_030067965.1 of Latrodectus elegans. NCBI lineage: Eukaryota > Metazoa > Arthropoda > Arachnida > Araneae > Theridiidae > Latrodectus > Latrodectus elegans. Next base: position 74,411,588 of record CM057822.1, read on the forward strand.
CTATATTCAGGTCAAAATGGGAAATTCACCTGATAAACCAGAACTAACTAGATTTAAAACTAAGTTCGGTAACCACCAGCGATTGCTTAATCACCTGACTCCACTGGTACCAGACCTAGTCAATAAATTGAACAATTGTCAAACCAAAGAGCAACTGGACGCCATCACAGTCGATCTACAAGACACCATCGTAGAATGTTGCAAAAAAGCCTACAAACGTGTCAAGCATAAATTCAATATCATGCCCAACTGGTGGACAACTAACCTCGAGCATAAGAAGAAAAAGCTAAACACACAAAGAAGGAAGGCTCAGCAAGCAAGCAGTGATTGCAAGCTAAAACTCTTGGCTGACTATAAGAAAGACAAAACTCACCTGGTCAAAGAGGTAAGACAAGCGAAAAGAGCCTGTTGGAGAGAAATATGCTCAGCAGCTACTAACACATATGGAAAGATTTACAAATCTACCTTCAGAAGCACAGCGCCCCCAAGTAGCCTTTTCAGCACCAACAAACTAACTGGAAACACAGTGAACTTTGCGACCCAAATTCTTCAAGAGCTATTCCCACTGCAACCACAGAGTAACAACCAGTACACGTATGAGGACGTAAATCCAGAACCTGAATTAAATGAAGGCGAAATTAGGAGACTAATTTCCTCACTCCCGAATGGTAAAGCACCGGGTCTGGATGGAATAGATAATATCATTCTCAAACAGATCAACAAGCATGTCCCAGAGTTGCTCACCACCTTTTTACAAACCTGCTGGAAGCTAAGCTACTTTCTGAGAAGCTTGAAGACTGGCGTTATAATACTATTCCATAAAGAGGGCAAGGATAAATTCCAAGTGAGCTCGTATAGACCCATTACCCTACTACCAACTTTGGGGAAAGTCTTAGAGAAGCTCACAACGACAAGGCTCACCTACTACCTAGAATCTAATAACCTCATGCATAGCGCCCAGTATGGTTTCAGGCAGAGAAAATCCGTTGAAGATGCCCTCAGGAATCTCATGTTGAACATACAAAATGCAAAATCAAACTCTAAGCACTGCTCGATTGTCTCAATTGATATTAAAGGGGCATTTGATTCGGCTCCTCACGAATCCATTAGACAAGCGCTTGCAGGGAAAAATTGTCCAGCCAAAATAAGAAACATCCTGTTCAGCAACCTAGAAGACAGAATATTAGCCATTAATACTAACCAGAGTCCAGCACAAACAACAAATTGGTTGTCCACAAGGCTCATGCAGTGGTCCTATAATGTGGAACCTACTAGCTGACGAACCACTGCAACTGTACTGGTCAGCAGTGGGGAAAACAATAGACCCAAAGTCCAGTGTTACCCTGCAAGCATTTGCTGATGATTTTACATTTTTAGTTGCGGCAAGTAGCGAAAGAAAATTGGGAGCAGTTGAAACTGAAGCCCTTAAGCTCTTCAGGCAATGGACCGAGAAACATCAACTGAGAATCTCCGTAGAAAAGTCAAACTACCTACTACTCACGAAATTACAGGGCGGCCCACAAATACACTGGGATAGCCAAAAAGTCAGAAGATCCAAAACCATGAAACTACTAGGAGTCACAGTTGACGAGAAACTCAATTGGTCGCAGCATATCAAAATCCAAGGAGCCAAAGCTTCCAGAATACATCAACAGCTACTAAGACTGGCGGAAACTAATTGGGGATTTTCACAAAAACAGAGATCAATACTAAACAAAACTATTGCTAAGGATTCTTGCCCATGGGGCCTTGATCTGGGGGAGGACTCTTCGAGTAAAGAATCAACTCCTCCTTGATAGAATTCAGAGAAAATTTCTCCTGAACATTACAGGCGCTTATAAAACCACAGCTACTAAAGCACTACAGGTAATAACTGGTATATTATCCCTGCACCTGCAAATTGACAAAGAAGCCCAGCTGAAACACATTTTCAAAATCACTGGCACCAGCAAAGTCGAGGACAGAGTAGCAAAACTCACAATACATCCGGGTATATTCAATATAGAAAATAAAATTCGCCTAGAAATGGATGCCCAACCAGATAATCAAGCATATATTTGCCACATATATACGGATGGATCCAAACTGGAGGATAGCGTTGGCGCCGCTTTCGTGGCCATCCAAAATAACATCGTCCTCCACTCGGAAAAATTCCGCATAAGAGACAATAACACTGTTTTCCAGGCAGAACTTTATGCGATCCAACAGGCAATCAAGTGGGCAAACCGGCAAAATTACATCTGCAACATTTGGTCGGATAGTCTTTCTGGAATTATGGCGGTTGGAAACCCAACAACTACTATCCCTATAGCAAGAGCTATCCAGAAAGATCTAAATTTGACAAACGCAATCAAGCTTCGCTGGATAAAGGCCCACGTGGGCTTTGAAGGCAATGAGCTGGCCAATAGCTTGGCCAAAGAGGCAACAATCCAAGAAAGCCCATGCATCGTCCTCCCAACGCCACGCTCCTACTATAAGAGACTTCTAGCAGAAGAAGCCTATCAAAAATGGCAGGGCAGTTGGGATCAGGCAGAAACAGGAAGACTGGTATATGATGTTATACCGAAGGCCAGAAGTAGAACACAATGCTGGCCAAGACAAATAACCCTGTTTATTACAGGGCACGGCCCCTTCCCGACTTACCTGCCCAGAATAGGTGCCCTCCCAAGTGAATACTGTGCCTGCGGGGACATAGGAAACCCGATTCACAACGCAACTGACTGCCCAATCACGAGCTCATGGCATTTTACCAGGCCCAGTGCCCATCTAAAAAGGGAATGGACCAGAAACATTGTAAACAATGCCCATTCAAGAACCAAAGTGATTGCTTTAATAAACTTTTTAATAAATCACAGAGAACTGTTTATTCCACATTACCAAGAAGAGGAGGATGACCAGCAAGGAGAATTGGACCTCCTGGACGATGATGAACAAGTACAGAGTGCCTTGTAGCTCTGTGCAACATATAATAACCTTTACTTTTCTAATTTTACTATCTATTGTTTTGTTTTAAACAGTTTGTACATTAGTTCACTTTTTTTTTAAACTTTACTAACTTCTTATTATTTTGCATGTTTGCCTAAGCTAAATTGAATACCTTGATGTTAAATTGTATACCTTGTAATTTCCACTGAGCCAATGTTTTATTGTAACGCACCTTGTTTTGATGTCCCATGAGCTTGTCAATTGGGGACACCAGAGGCAGCAGTGGTGTCTGGAGCTGTTGCGTACATAGTTCGAAACTGTTGTCGGGTGGTGCCCCTGGCGGTGTTACTTTCTTTTATTCTTTCTAGCAACTCCTATCTAAACTGGTAGAACCTTTCTTGGGTTAGGTACAGGGGAGTTGGCTGGTGTATACAACAGATGTGAGAAATGCAAATCATATAACACCACAAATAACACAAATTATAATAATAAATATAAATATTAATACCAAAAATGTGTGGGGAAAATGTTATTTTAAAACATATAAACCGACTTGCTATTTATGTAATTTTTAAATGTTATGTTAAGAAAATGTTTCTAAATTAAATTTTTGATAAGTTTATAAAAATCAATAACTAAGAACTTTAGTAATACTACAAAAGAATATAAAAAATAAATATTATAAACATATTTATATAGATTCAATGAAACATTAGTCCTATATAACTAACACTCAATAAAATAGTTTATGCTTACATAAAAATATTAAATACAAATTCAATGTTTTTTATTTAAATATATAAAATATAATAATAAATCCCATAATGTATAGGGAAGAGAATATCTGATTCATATAATAACGAACATATTATTAATAAAAGTTAAGAGAAATCGGAAATACCTTATTTATTTAAAGACTTGTAAAAAAATTTATGTTATTTTGTATCTTGACTATATATTTAAAGCTAATTCAAAATATTCTGAAAGATAACAAATTTATCCACATTTGAAAAGAGTAGACTTGCAAAGCTACCGAATTAGAGAAAAATAATAACAACAACATACATTAAGAAATGCATTCGTCATCATAGAAATCAAAAAGAATACTAGAAAATGTGATAGGCTTCGATGACACAACTCTATAGAGTTACATCAAATTTGTCTATAAAATGTAAATTTTTTTTTATAAAAATATTATTCAAGAACATTTCAATAAGAAATAATAACTATAAGTTGTTCTCAATTAAAAAAAATATAAACAATTTATTTTTAAGCGTTGCATTTTTGACTAATGCAAAAGTATGTATTATAACACAATATGAAAATATTCCACAAGCTTATAACAACTTATTAATAAGCTATATAAATAAGAATTAAAAGCAAAGCTGAGGTTTTTAATGAAATGTATAATTTTTTTATAACTTTAAACATTCAAGATATTGTTCTTTACAAAAATATAAAAGATCTCTTGTCATTTGTTTTATTAAATGATAACTCGAACTCATTTTAGAACGTCATGTTTTTGCAAACAGTTTTGCCATTTCCTTTGAATGAACTCCACAGTGAAAAGAAACACATTATAAAGAAGTTATATGTGAAAAATCTGCAATTTATGTATTCTTCTAAGAAATAGTGTGTTGACGTTTTAGTTGTATGAGATGTTTTTTAATGTAAAATTTGAATCGGAGAGGACAATCGCTTCTCCAAAAACTTTATGGTAATTTGAAAAAGTGTCAAAAGTGTGGCTCAGTTGGCTATCAAAATGAGTATTATTTGCTCCTAAATTAACTTAAATATAAAAGAGTAAACTATTAAAGTCCCTTGCACACTCATTATGCCTTGTTCGTCAGAAAAATATCTTTATTAATCATTGTAACAATTTTTAGGAAGGAATTGTAAAAATTTCCATTTGACGTTTCTAATGTATTCTAGACACATTTCCTCTCCTCATTCCTCTTCCACTAGATTCCCTCTTACATCTAGATGAAAATATTCTAGGACTTTGGCAAAAATATTGGTTCTGATCTCAGTTTTTAAATATCATTATCCTAAGAGAGTGAAGAAATGAAAATATTTTGTGTTCTTTTACTTCATGTAAAATCAAGATTCATATTGTAAGTGTTGTTCGGTAAACGAATGAATGACATACAAAGATATATGATGACAAACATAAATAACAGTAAACACTTGATATAATTTAGGAAAAATAATAAAATGCAAAGAGTATGAAATGCAATGAATTTAACTACATCTGTAAGTCAGATCACTCATAGTAAAAACCATTTGTTTTAGAAACATTTTGGAAGGCAGCATGCATTTTCCTTTCTTCAGTTGTCATTTAATAAATACCATATAAACTAAAGAAAAGAGCACATTTTAAACATATGCACGAAGCAGAAAGTGTTTATATTTTCAGTTTCTGGGCCCATCCTTCTTTCTCGTAAACAATTTTTAAAGTCAGAGTGAAAACAACATTACGTTCCCTACAAATTCATATGGAAAAGAGAGCGAAAAATGTGCATATATACACCAACGGGCGAGAATAACGGGTGAAAAGGAATATTTTAAAATGTGGGGAAAGATCCATTTTTCAAGCCTTCGTATAATTCACATGGGATTGAAGCAGCCTTAAAAAAACTCATTTCAAGTGCAGCCTGTATACGTGACTGTTTTTCTCCAGCAGGAGCTAAAAGAGAAAAATACTTTTTTTACCCTTAAGGATAGATAACCGTAATGCAGCGAAAACTCACGAAAATAACGGAAATGCATGTCGTATTTATTCGTTAGAAATGGCATTTAAAGAATGATGCACTTTTTCCAGCTCTAATGATTCATTGTAAAATGCACTCATCAATTCCATTTCTCCATTATTTTTATCAGTGGGAATGGAGCTGAATAAAAGGTGAAATAAAATTTCTATAATGATTTTAAAGAAACAAACATTTATTACTAAAAAAGCGAAAGGTATATGTGTGGAGTAATTTTCATCATTTTTGACTAATATAGTCAAAATTGTAGGAAGCTAGGAAACTGTTTTTTCCTTCAAGTTAAATTAACTTTGCGAATGTGTTGAGTGACAATATTTTAATAAATATCAAAATCGATGAATAAAAATAAAAGAGAGTTAAATAATGCTAAATTTAAGAGCAATAACTGAATATATTTTTCTTTTTTAATATACGAAGTAAAATTTTTGTTTTAAAAAAATGTTAATGCTAAGATATTCTGATGTCCATAGATAATAATACCATAATTATTTTTTCAAATTTTCTAATATTAAGCAGTATGCATTAAAATTTAAAATATCTCACAATCGTTACATTAACATAAAATTTACTTTCTTACTGAGAAAACTATTTAGGAAAAGTATTTTTCATTATAAAAATATGAAACATTAATATAAAGAAATAATTATATTTTCCTTAGAGAATAATCTAAAAAGTTGTAAGCTCTCATACAATTTATGAAAGATGGTGCGACGAATATAATTGCAAAATATAAATTTCAATCATTCTAACATATTGAAAAACAATAAGTAAGCTTTGCATTGCCAGCGTATTATAAAATGCGATCTAATAAGTATTTAGAAGCCTCTAGGAGATATAACAACGGATTCGTTTAGCATCTGAAAATAATGCTCCGTGATATTTCACTGCCTAGAAGGTGTAACCATGAGTGGAAGAACCGGTTTCATTCTAATACCAAAGATACACTATAAATTTCAAATACAGAAACTGTGGTGGTGAATGCAATAAGCTGAATACGTTATTATGCTATTGGAATCACTTCCTGGCAGCAAGAGCCATATATACGAAGGTTGTAGCGGGGTGAATTTAGTTGGTGACTATGGGCAGTTAGTCTAGATCTACTGGTATCAGCTGATTAAAAAAGCACCAGCAATACATATTCTAGATTATTACGTCTCCTTCACCAAACTGAACAACGGAGCCTCATAACAGTGGTTAAACTATTCATATTATTGTTTCCAAATTCTACGTTTCAATCTGTATGGTTCTAAAAAAAGCGAGATTCATCCGAATACCATATTTTCTTCTTATTGTCTATGAACCAATCCACAAATTAGAAACGTTTTTGTAATTCTGGATAGAGATTCAAGGTGGCCAAACTGGCTGTTTGCATTTGCAATATATTTTTTTCAATATATGGCATCATTATTTGTTCAGACCTGTTATTCTATAGTCCAGGATCGTATTTCCAGATAAGATAAATACAGATAATTTTGGATGAACAAGAATCCCTATTCAATGTTCAACACCTAAATAAACAAATCATTATAACCACTGCTTGTCACTAACTGATAGATTTTTGGTTGCTGAATTAGTCAAAATTAAAACTTGAAATGCATTTTTGGTAATAACCGCATCTTGGAGATCTACGATTTCTGAATAAATAACAGATTTACGATATACGAAGTACTCTCTCCACTTCGAATATAACCATCATCCTACGCTCCACACCACTCAGGTCTTTCACATTTGTATTGTTGTTGGTACTCTTAGTAAAGTAGCAATTTAATGTATTAATTTGCTATCACTGTAATATTTTTTCTGTAATTTAATTTGAAATCTTTGTAGCATCAATTATTATGCATTCAATCTATCTTAGATATATAATATATTTTTTATTAAATGTACTTTTTGGAATAGAATAGTTCGTAAGAATGATTTTATAAATTTTTCGTTGATGATAGAGTTACAAAGAAAAAAACATTCCACAGAAGAAATGAGTATTTAAAAAAACTATCAACTTTATTTATTCATTATTTTCCTTAAATACTTACTATTTATATATATTTGCTTTCATAGTTCATATTAAGAAATTTTTATAAGAGTAAATTTCACAGGAAGAATATTATATGAGTAGAGTTATCTGAGTGGTGGCAGTTTTTTTTAAAATTCGCATTACCCATCTAAATAAAGGGTTATCCAAAAACATTAAAATGATTAATAATTAAAATCCTCAAATATTTCTGTTGGACATGAAACAACTAGATAATGTATCTCGTAAATTAGACTAAGGAATACAATTACAGCTAAATTAGATAACAGTGTTGAAAATGTAAGCACAGAAATACTATTATTGGAAGTATAAATACTTTATGTTAACTACATACAAAAATGCTGGAATTCCAATTAGCATTGTTAATGTATCATAGTGTTACTTATGAGGCATAGCAAATTTGCATACAAATATTGAAAACTGATAATAAGGTTTTTTGTAGTGAATAGGGGGAGAGAGATATTATATATATAATTACTTTGTGTCACAATTAAGAGGTTAACGCACTTCAACTATTAATACCTAAATTATTAAAATATATGATATAATGTAATATAGGGTAAATTGCATAAACAGTTCGAACATACTCACGACAAAGGGAATTATGTTTGGAAAGCCTAAATAATAACTTAAAAAATACATTTGAAAGCCATCATTTAATTAAAATTTAAGTCTTTTCGTTTTGCCATTCACCATATCAAAATTTGTGAATTTAATACTAAGTAAGAATGAAAATTTGCATGATTTCTTTTATAGAACGATTCAGATAATCAGGATTAAAATTTATTTCACTGACTGTTTAATTGGTTTCATTTTTAAAGAATCTAGAAAGAAAGATTCAAAATCATGTCTGTAACTTCTAAATTCTATTTTTCTGTTACAGAATAATGTAATTTTCTAGTTGCAAGGCAATCAGGTGTCGAATATACTTTCGAATATCCTCTTACGCAAAACGGAATAAAATGTGACATTATTTTGGTTTTCCAGTAATTTTACCTGAAGTAATTGTGTAGATGTATATCACATCAAAATCAATCGATATTTTTTAAATCAATAACATACAATTTTTACCACTCTTAGCATGAAGTAATAACATTTAAAAATGTGCTATGATTTATCGTTGAAAAATGCTAGTAGGTAATTTTGTATGTTCTAAACTGAATGATATGATGTTTAAATTTATATGCCATGTCTAATAGAAGTGTTTAGCAACAAAGAATCGCATATCAAACGGGAATCGACTGACTTTTAACATTAATTTTCACGTATAATTTTAAAACAAAATCTGTAAAACCAATTTTTCACTATTTTGAACATTTTTGTTTTCTTCAAAGAAAATGAAATTTCATTTTATACACCATTAAAGCAAAGTTTTTTATTTATTGAATATTGAATTGTTAGATATTAAAAATTTGATTTTTAATCACTCGATATAAACATCGAGTGTAAGAAAAAAAACTTAGCCAACATAGGATTCATATACATATTTGTCGATAGATTTTAGATTGTTACAAATAAATGATCCTTTAGCATATAATTTTGATTTGCATATTAGAAAAATAATTAATTCAAGAAGATATTTCTATTTTTAAATATATATTTTAATGTATTTTTATCCAATAAAATTCACAAAAATAGAAAAATAGAAATAAATAGGAAATTTTATATACTTTTAATAAATGAGACGCGTTGTGTGTGTGTGTGGTTAGTGGCTAAATATTATAAAATAATTATATTTATCAGGGAATTTGAAAAGATCTTACCTTAAAATTCACGAAGAGAAATTGTTAAGTAAAATGATATAGATTTTTATATGGAAATTCTGTTCTACTTTATAGACATCAAGCTAACTATAGAAAAATTTTGAACAAGGAGACCGACACAGAAATGTCTATTGCATATTGAATGAGGCTGTCTGCGTGACTGTCAATTCATTGTCTAGACAAAGTCAACTGAAATTTGTTAAAGATTGAAATATAATCTCATGTTTATTACCATTGTGACGAAAGATGTATATTTTATCTCTAACTATGAAATATTTTCATTCATATTGCTTTAATTAATTTAGTTTCGAAACATTGACATAAGCTTGGATGAAAAATTTAATAATTCATTTTTTTAGCTCGTTATTTGTATTAAATATTTTGAAATTTATAATTTTGACTTTTCAAAAGAATTATTAAATTTTGAATTGCAACGTTTTTCGATCGCTTGATCATTCTCAGGGTTGTCATCTTTATTATTTTACTTTCTTTGTAAAATCAAAAGAATTCTAATTTTTTTCACATGAATTTTTAATAAAACAATGGCAAATATTATTTAAATATTTCGCAGAAAATTTAAATAATATATGCAAGTCACAGAAAATGACAATAAATGCAGGATAGGAATTTATTTTGTTGATAAGGATGCAAATTTTTAGCTTATTATTTTTTCTCAATTAAAAATCATAATGAGTTTGTATGATTTAAACTAGAGATGTTTAACTATAATATTATAGAACAGTTTACTAGTATTAGCTCCAGGAACAATTTAGTTTACATTCATATTTCAAATAAAAGATAAATCATAAAAGTATGCTCTCACACATCAACATGTTACTAATAGCTGAATAATTAGGGACATTGTGAAATGAATGTAAATTTTAATTTTTAAATATAATTAATTTAACTATACAAAATAAGCATAAAAATTTCATCAAAAATGTCCAAGTGACTCTGTATATCGCGTTTAACACAAAAATTTTAATATTAAACAATTAATTTTAAGTTTAATATATATTTCGAATGACAAATGTATTTTTCTCACTATGATGGTCTTTTCACGCTCAAAGATAAAGATATTTTACCTTCTATTCCCACCAGCATAATTGTTCGATTTAAAAATTATGGATTTTAATTGCTTGCTTTTATTAATATCAAATAATGAGTTATATTTAGGTGCGGGCGTGTGTGTTTATATATATATATATATATATATATATATATATATATATATATATATGTATATATATTCCTTATTTCCTTCATATATATCTTATCCAAAATATATTTTATGATCAGTTGAGGGATTTTGAACACCTCGTGTTTCCAGCTATCGGAAGATTTGAAGAGCAAAAGTCGTACTTTCACTTTCTTGGTGATCTGTTTAAATGAAAAACGTACCTACTGACTTTAATTCGCATAACCAAAGGCATAACGAGCCTGTCTTGTTCAAGTGTCATTAGTAACAAAAACATCACGAAATATTTTATAGCAATATATGAAACTAATTTCCTTTACAAAAGCTATACCAAATATTTGAAAAATATTAAAACATTTAGCTAAAGAAATCCGTTTATCATTATAAAATTGATAATAAACTTACATACGTTTAAAGAATTATTTTTAAATGAGTTGAATTTTTTTTTAATTTTATAAATTCCTTAAACACAAAAGTATTTTTAGTAGAAGTAATTGCATGTAAAGAAATATTATTAACAAAACTATGATAAAATATGATAAATGTAATGTGAGGAGTTTAGTCATAGATGTTTTATCATTATATTGTATTCGTTTTAAATTATATAGATATCTAATTAATCCCTTTCAAACATTTCTGATCATTAAAATGGCATTGCCAGGAGTGAATGATCTTACGAAATTATTGATCTTTTGCTTGTCTATCCGTCCAATAAGTAGGTCACGATTAAAATGGTGCCGGGAACAAGTCAATTGGACTGTGTCTGACTGGAGCAATGTCATGTTTACTGATGAGATGAGATTTCATTCTGGAGCAAGATGGCAAGCGTATAAGGATATGGCGTGAACAAGAAACATGCAAACAGCCCCGAGACATCAACGAACATCGTGCATTCCGAGGAGGAAGCATTATGGTGTGAGCAGGGATTTCATTAGGATACCGCACCGACCTGCACATCTTTAAGCCGGGTTCTGAGACGGCTGTCCGGTATCGAGATGAAGGCCTAGAACCCATCGTGAGATTGTAAGCTGCAGCAGTTGACCTTACTTTTGTTTTAATGGACGATAACACACGTTCCCCTAGAGCAGACATCGTCGTTGACTACCTGGAGAGTGAAGGAATTGCGCGTATGGCATGGCTAGCATATTCGCCTGACCTTAATCCCTTTGAAAATCTTTGGGATTCTCTCGCCCGTGTTGTATCTTTATGTTTCCCACCTCCAGCTACTCTTATTGAGCTGGAAACTGCTTTACAAGAAGAATGGTCATTGCTTAATTCTGTGGTGGTTGACCACATAATGGAAAGCATGGTCACATGGTGTAAACTTTGTATGCAGATGAGGGGGATCACATACCCTATTAATGTCCTTTTTTCATGTTACCTTGTTTATTTTCACTTTATACATAATTCTGTTTAAATCTCTAGTATGTCATTATCTGATAAATTACACAAATTTAATGTTGTTTTTATTTTCGTATATAATTATTGATTTTATTTTATGCATAGATATATAAGCTACTTACCTGCTGAATTTTGTGTTAAATAAAGGAGTATTTGTCAAATTTTTTGCATTTCACATCTTCATGCTTAAGCTTTGGAAGTGAGTGTGTATATGTATAAATACCAAATGTATGTTTTTTCGATATTATTAATCCTCGAACTTATAGAAATACTACTAGTGTTATAATTTCAACGGTTATTTGAACGGTGATTATCTTTTATATATTAATATCAGCAATTTTTTTCGAAGGTCTGCAAAACGCCACCTATCAACAAGATGGTGCCAGATTACACGATGCAAGTTATTTTCTAACATTCCCAGCAACAGTAGGTGTTTATTTGTTATTTTGGATAGACGGTCTGCGAACCTTTCAGAAAAAAATAAATCTGTTGTTGGACTGCAGAAAGACTAGCTGGTTTCTCCACTCTGGCTATTACAGTTGATGAAGTATGGTAAACAACTGAAGGAGCATTGACTAAGACGCGCTTGTTTCTGTCATTGAAGCCCAGCTAGAATCCAAAGTGAATAAAATATTTCCTGTTTTTGTAAAATGGAGGGAAGCTGTGTCCAGAGAGTAATTTCCCAACTCACTAAGCCATATGACGGTTTGTAAATTGAATTTTTTCATCTGATTTTGCCATAATATTTACTTATATTAAATATATTTTTTAAATGCTTTCATTCATGATGTTCCAACTTTAATTGTCAATAATGTGTACATTTTTGGATTAAATATTATAATTAAATACATATTATATAATTTCATTAATATTTTATCTTTAATATAATTTATATCTGATTCATATAGTATTCCCTTAACATTAGTAATGTTAAAAAACATTGTTTTAAAATTACAGTTTTGGAAAAATTTATTTAGAAATTAGAATATAGGTTATATCAAATGGTAAAAAAGTGGCTCATCCTTATTTTTTCAAACAAGACATTGAAGGGAATATAACTGCTTTAAAGAGACATCTACGCTGAAGTTTTTTATTACTGAATAGGAAAATATATTAAATATTTACTTTCATCTCTTGAGACTGAAGGACATAAAACTTTATGAAAACATGAAAAATGCCTCATAAGTAAATTTTTTCTTTATGAATGTTTAGAATAAACTCGGCATTTACATTTAGTTTGTAGTAAGAGAAAAAAAAACACTGAAGCTGCTTTTCAAAGCGTAAAACAAATTTTCCAGATTCGTAATTACCTTTGTATTGTTGTGTCTAAGCAAGAGAATGTTTTAACACAAAATAGAGAAATTCATTTTCCGAGAAATTTTTTAAGGGTATAGAAAAAAAAAACATTCTTTTTTTTAAGTTCTTTTCAAAAAACCAAGCTTTTGCAAAAGAAAAGGAAACATAGAACTGACTATTGATCAAAAATAACGAATAATGAAAAAAGAAAAAAAATCCTAAATTGAATTCCTTGCTTTTTACCTCCCTCACTGAAACGAAAATAACTGGAACAAAAAGAGTTCGACAGAAGGCTCTTGAATGTGTTGCTTGACGAGAATTCGAACACAAATCTAACGAAATGCGCAGCTTACCCGAGTGTAACTTTGCATTTCAAATGAAACTCTTCTTATGCGTTTAATGCAATATAGGAAAACGGAAAAAATTCATTTCAGACTTCCCTTGTAGAAATATAAGCGTAGTCCTGTATCTCATTGCATACATCTAGTTTGGGTACTTTTTTAGCACAATGTGATATGCATCTTACTATTTTAATTCTCATTTCATCCAATGAGGAATTAAAACTTGTTATTTCTGATGAAGATAGTATACTATTAGGGGTTTTCATGTTTAAAGAAATATATCTCAATAAAATTAGCAAAATTAAATATCAATAAAATCATATTGTAGCAATAAAATTAATTTGCAATATCTTTAATTAACACTTAAAAAGCATCCAGCTCAAGGCCTATAATAATTGCTACAATGCTTGATTTGGTAATAGGAAAATATAAAAGTTTAACTTCATATATTTTTAAATCACCATTTGTACTATTTATCCTAAATTTTTTTTAAAAATTACATGTATTTTTCAAAAATTTATTCTCTTTTACTTTACAAACTCTCAAAATCATAAAGTTTAAGCGGTCGTTTGAATGATATTCATGTATATTAATAATAAAAAGGGTGTAACGAAGTAGGACTCTTCTTCTTAGTTCTTCTTGGGTAACGTTAAATCTACAACAGCTTTGCCACTGTATTTTGTCTTTTCTTGACGATGGTTAGAGTGGTGGATTCCAAAAATTATATTTTGTGTGACTCTAACTAACCAAAGAATTTGGACATTTAAATAATTGCACCTCTAATTTAAAGTACTATTTAAAATATTTTAGCATTTTACTTAAGAATTCTCAGATGAGGACATGGTCAGAAAATTTTGGAGGACTTGCCAACTAATGATGTAACGCTAATATTTGCCATTTGTAAAATAAATTAGATATTAACAATGGTCTATAGTCTAATTTTTTTTCTGTAACTGATAAAAATGAATTTAAATAATCTTTCATCTCAGTATATAAACTAGTTCTGAATATTCTATTTTCTTCAGCAAATGTTTCATAGAATAGACATGAGAATATGCTTTTTTGATTAAACACTTTTAATACTATATTATTTTTGGGTCATTTCCCCAGAATATTTTAAAATTAGGTCAGTATACTACATCAAAGTAACTCGTAGAGGTACTGTAGTTCGTTAAGATTATATCTACAAATACTGCGCTTTATTGGTATTTGTAGATATAATATTAACGAACTACAGTACCTCTACGAGTTACTTTGATGTAGTATACTGATCCAATTTTAAAAGAAGTTTTATTGCTTTATTATAGCTTTATTGCTTTATTAGAAGCTTTATTGGTTTTGTTTCATGATTGGTGAAATTGTGCATAAGATGTCATTAGCACTTATCAGAGCTCTGCAAAGCTAATTCTGAATGTTCTATTTTCATAATATAATATTATATTGAAGAAATTAAAAAAATATAATTTTTTAAACTAAAAAAATAATTCTATTATTGGGATTGTCTATGTTATTAATATAAAATCTAGAAATTTGGAAAATTTAAGAAAATATTTTGAAAGTTAATGCCGTTTTGCATGTTAATTTTGTAGTTGAAACATGATAGCTGTAGTTGCAACACAATTTACGGAGTCTACTCCACATTATACTCTAACAACCATTTTCAATACAAAATTATTCAGTATTATGGATGTTTTAGTGGATGATATGGGTGTTTACAGTTCTCGATAGACACCTTAAACTCTAGGTCATAGTCTAGTCAACCCTCATTTTCCGAAAAAAAAAAAATTGGAAATTAAATACAATTGAGATTAAACTAACATATATTTGGAAGTTTACTATATACACACACAGAGAATAATGAGGCATCACTTTCATGCAATTCATCCAGTATCACCAAACATTAGAAGTCTCTGATGCACAAAACTTGAGCCATTCTTCTTTTATATTCTTTCTCTATATTCTTTAGTTTACAGGCAATGCTACTCATCTCCGTGACTTGATTCACAGGTGCCCGCTGGGTAACGACAAATAAGTAGCAGTTTTCAGGCATTGTTGTGTCCGAGGGTTCGTCACCACCAACTGTTGAAGAAAATTATTATATACCTAACTCTGTATTTACTATTATTTGTCTCACCTGTTCATTATTTTTTTTAAATTGGAATGTCATATGAATAAATATGACTACATATAAACATCTTGTTCATTACTTAATATTTCAAATATATTAAATTTAATTTATTTCATTTTTAGATAGGAGCTAAAATTTTGAATGAATCAATATTAGCTTTTATTAGCAGAAAATAGTGCTATAGTTTGTGAATGCACACTAATCTTATTTTGGAAAATATTTTATTTCAAATGAAACTTTTGTTCTTATAACTTGTAATTTTCTTTCGTGCTCGCGACAAAACTAATTTGAACGTAGTTACAATATCATTAAGAACATAGCAATTATTTCTTTTTTTATATACTTACTAATTTTCTTACATTTTCTTTGTTATTTTGGAAATGCTTATGAAAGAATTCAATTAAATCCATTAAAATACTTGATATGAAGTTAGAATAGTTTAAAGCAAATTTTAACATACTTAATTAAAATTTTATTGCACTTAAACGCTTATTACGATCAAAATTTTATGAATGCCACCAAAATAAGTTGTTGCATAGTTATTTTATAATAAAAATGCTATTTTTATTTAGAAGTTTGCATTTTATTTTTTGTAACAAAATTTAAAGTGTTTACCATCAAAGGTTATTAAATGAAAATTCAAATTTCTCAAGTAATATAAGGCATATGTTTTATTTAATCTTGAGCGTTTTTTTATATATATTAATATATATGAACAGAAATTTGAAAAATATAATTTTGCGTAATCTTACCGTTTGTCAAGAGATACAGTACACAACCCTCTAAATTACAGTGAATCAAATTTCATTATATTTTTCCATATATGATTCTAGCTTTCAAATGCATGGTAAATAACAGAAAATTTAACAATGCAACTGATTTGCGAGAAAGAAATCATATTTCAAGAAGAAGCAAAATTTCTCTAGTGAAATTTTAAAAAAAGAAATCCGAGCGAAAAAAAACATGAAAATTCCAATAATGCGCTGGGAGGAAGAGCAACATTCTTCAGTTGAAGCTTTAAAACATTTTCCCGAACGCGTTAAATGAGATTAGAACCAAAACTTAATACCAGTTCTAATTTAATTACACGGGGGGAATCTTCCAAGGCAAAGAGCTTTCTTATTAATGTAAGCGCGTAAGAATTAAGGCAATTTATGTATTTTCGCAGAAAAGAAGGGGAAGTTACCGATAACGACTGGTTTTAATTTCATTTAATTTTCCTCACAGGCAATGACGGTAGTTTAAATAAATGTTTATGAGACAGGGCCACGAGTAATTTAATTACGAGGGAGTTCAACAAAGATGGAAACTTTTCTGTAGCACCAGTGAAACAATAACGGCTTGGAAACCCTAAGCTAAAACAGAGATGAATGCAGCAAGTCTTCAATTTGGCGAAAGTTTATGCTTATTTTTTTTTTTTTTCATTTCATTCCTTTTCCATTTTATCTCGGTCTATATTTTCACATTGAGTTGGAAAGTTCCGTTCGCATCCGAGAGAATATAATAATCTATGTAAGTAATTCGTGCAAGCAATGGAATTTCTATTAGTGAACAAATGATGCCATTAGTTATTTGAGAAAATACATTTGAAAAGAAGAATTTGATTAAATTTCTAAAGTTAATTACCCGATTCTCGTTCATTTGTCTTATAGGAATTTGTGACTTTAAATTGCTTTTGAAATCAACGTAGAAAGAGGGAAATAATATAGCTAATAATAAATAAAAATATTAATTATATTAAAGATATTAATTCTTTATAATTACAAGCAGTGTATTATGGTAAGGGTTAATTTAGATTTAAATGTTGTTACTTAGAGTATTTATAGTTTTCGTTTTTAGGCCAAAATAAAGAAAGCTATCATTTAAAAATAAAATTTATTAATTAAATAATATAAAAAAATTATAATAATATAATTATATAAATTTTTATATATAAAAATTTATTATAAAAATATTTTGTGAAATATTTTCATATTTTGATTTTTATAATAAAAATATTGTGAACTTTAAAAAATAAACAATATGCTTTACACAATACGTTAAAGTCATTCTATAACACAAAAAAAGAAAAAAAGTTAAGAAATGTATAGGTTTTCTAACATTTTTTGAAAATATAACAATCAATGTTCACATTTTAGTTAAAAATTTATATGCAAATATTATATTAATTGAAACTCTTTGAAACTTGAGCATTGCTACAATTTTTCCTTATAAGGAAGGAATCAATGTCTTATTTAGTTTCTTTGGTTGCGTATCTCAAAGAAGCGATAGACTGCTTAAGTATTTAATAAAATATTGTAATTATTTTCGTGATGTGCAAGAATTTATTCAATAGAAAACTAGCAATTGCTCTGTGTGAGATGAAAAAAGTAACACACAAACACGCACACACGCACGCACATGCACGCACGCACGCACATGCACGCACGCACGCACACACATGCACGCACGCACACACATGCACGCACGCACGCACGCATGCACGCACGCATGCACGCACGCACGCACGCACACACGTGCACGCATGCACGCACGCACGCACACACGTGCACGCACGCACTCACACACAGCCACGCACTCACACACACACACCCACGCACGCACTCACACACATCCACGCACGCACACACGTGCACGCATGCACGCACGCACGCACACACGTGCACGCACGCACAGTTAATTTTATGCATGTTATGGATTTTGAAATATGTAAAATGTATAGAAAAGAAATGAAGTATTTCTTCTTCAAGAAAGAAAACGGGTAGAAAATCTCTTCCCCTTGAAATTTAAAAGCATCTTAGGACACGTCACAACCGTATCGATTGCTTAGTTTCGTATGGATCGTTTAATTTCCGAATACCATATTAAAATAAGTATTTCACAAAAAGTTAGGATATTTTAGGCCGTAAAGCAATGCAACGGTAATGTGTGATGTGTAATACATTGTGTATTACACATCACACGTTACCGTTGTCATGTCTTTGTAATGTTTTAATATTCATAATATTTTGTATTTCGTGTGAATAGTTTATAAAATAAGGGTGGTATTTAAGTGTCACAAGGAATGAAAATTCACATAAAACAGATAGCTCGACAGATGAGAGAATATAAAACACAAAAGAACCCTCTATCACTTGTTGCTCAGCAATAGCTATGTCAAAATAGCCTTTTCCATGCAGACCCATCTAAACTCTATGCCACAATTAATCCCATACAATTAGTACTTTTTGTCCCCTGATAAATCTGCATTAGAAACACTAAATAAGGAATTATTTTTCAATTTTTAGTAAAATGGATTATCAAGAAATTAAGGATTTTAAGATCCATTGATAGACAATATAATCTTTCACAAAGAAGGAAATCCTAAAACTTTCACCGGTTTCCAGTTTTAATACAATTTCAAGGAAAAATTGCAAATGAATAAAGAATGACAGGAAAAAAATTGCTGATGAAAGTATTCAAAAATAAGAATTTTACAACTACAACTAGTGAATGACACTATAACTAGTGAATGACACTATAACTAGTGAATGACATATAAGTATTAAAAAATCCAGAGTATTTGAAAATTAAATATTCGTCAAAATATATCTTAACCTTTTTAATATAAAGTATTGTACGTGCCCTATTTAATAATACTCAATTTCTGTAACCTTATTTAAGAAAGACTTATTTAAATTCATAATTTTCTAGTTAAGTAAAAAATTTATAAAATTAATTTAATATCAATAAAATATGATATTCTATAATTAACAATATCATTATTAGGAAAAAATATTTAAAAATAAAAACAGTTTGGTTTTTTTTTATCATATGTAATATTATATATTTGAAAATTAATTTGTAAATGAAAATAAAAATAAAGTCATTATTCGATACAAATTAAATGAAATTAATTCTGATTTTTTCAATGGTTGAAAATATTTTAAATTGGTTAAATTTTAATTGTGATAAAATTTTAAAAAATCAAGAAATATTAATATTCTAAAACAGACTGATTAAAAAGTAATTTATTTGTGAAAGAATAAAATGTAATTTTCTTGGTCATAACACTTAGAAGGGAATCATAACAATTCAGTATACTTACTCTACATTCCTACGTGCAGAAAACTCAGGATATTGGGAATAAAATATAAAAATTCCCTATATATTCTGACTTTTATATTTTAAAATTGAACATTTATAACATAAAATTTTAGAAAATTTAAAACGAAAAATATTTTTAGGTTTATAGAAATTTATTATAATAAATGAAAAAAAAATTATGAATATTTTCTATTTATAAATCAGAGACTAATCATCAACAAATTGAAAAAAAACTAAAGATTCAAATATTTTCATTTTCTAAAACCAAATCTGTTATTACAAAGAAATGAAAAGTAACATTTATTTATATCAAACTGTTTTTAAACTATATGAAAAATTTGCTTACGAGAAATATAAATAAGGTACAGAAATATTATGCAGGTTAACGTTTGAATATATTAAACCTTTCAATATTCTAGTACATACTCAAAATATCTTAACTATTTTCAATATAAAATTTCAATTGGTGTATATCACATTCTTGTAAGTATTACAAAGTTTTCGTATTTACGAAATTTATATTAAACTCTTTTAATGCCAGTGTATAAATATTTATTTTAATTTCATTTTATTAAATGTATAAATATTTATTCATTTCGCTTTTATTTAGATGATGAAACTGATATTTTGGAATACTTTTATTTAATTTTGTTACATAAAATACGATAAGGGAATTTGCATGTTTAATCAAACAAATTAATTGAAAAACTTTTTAGGTCCTACTGAAACATAACAGTTCTTAGAACAGTGATTAAAATCTGACTATTTTGTAAAATATATATTGTATGAAACTGTCATTAATGATGTTCACAAATTGAAAAAATAACCTGTCAATCAAAATATGCAATACTTCATTATTTTATTATTGTTATGCATCAATAAGAGACGTGTGATTACGTAATTTTCTGTACATTAAAATAAATAATGAAACACGGTGACTATTTGAATTAAATAAAAAATACTTAAACTTTAAATTTAGAAAATTTAATTAAATATTATAATTAAATTATTTATTAATTTTAATAATCGTAAGTAAATGTTTGTAATTTATAAAACTTAAACAATTTTTTAATTGCATTAAAATTACTGATAAATTTTCTTTAAAAATATAATTTTTGATGCAATATAACAATAGTGCTGGTAAATAAATTTTGTTTTATTAACTTAAAAATATCTTGAAACAATGATACAAAATATTTGAAGCTTAGTTATTTTATTAAACTCAAAAGTTTTTAATCATAAATTAAAATTAACATATTAATAATAAGTTATTGTCAGAAAAATGATGAATAATGCAAATATAATGATTTTAAACTCAAAGCTAAAAATTACTCGCTTGTTCGATTAAAAAAAAATTATCCTCTGTCTATTGTTTCAATGACTAAGACAAAAACATGTTTTCGAACATATGGAGAAATTATTTTAAATACAAAGCTTGTGTCTTTTAAGCGAATTTTTCAATAACAAATATTTTATTTATTATTAATACGGATTTCCTAGATGATAATGAAACTGTCACCACCATATTTTCATTTTTCTCTAAATGGAAACAACTAGGTTAATATTTTTCTACTCCGTAGGAAGTTAAACAAGGAAAACTCTAAAGTGAGAAATTACTTCAAATTACTGCAAATGGAATTTCTTATAAATTTGGTGTAGTGATACTGCATTTTCTTTCAAAAAATTAAATACAAATATTTTAGAAACACTAAATTTTGTTTCTTTATTAAATTTTCTTATATTATGATTAAGTAGCATTATTTATTTTTAGAATTATAGATGCACAAAAATATGATATAATAATGTTGTAAATCATTTAAATTGGATAAGAAAATCAATTAAAGCACTATGAAAGGATATAAATTTATTTAGTGGTTTGATTGTCATATTTGAAAATTTAAAATGTATTAGGTTCTTCAAAACCTGATAAAACATAGTATATTCTTATATACTACTTTTTTTTCATATAAATACCTGTTAAATGATCTGTTAAAACCTACAATAATAAAAAATAAATTTGTGTTAAGAGCAAGTTAATATTCAACTACAAGACTCATTAAGAACCATATTTTTAGAGCTTCTGGTCTAAAAATTATTAAAACTACTGCTTTCATAGGAAAATTTTAAAGGGGAAAATAAAGCTATTTTTGAATAAATAAATATACGAGGGTCACTCTGAAATTTTTGAGATACAACTAGGTTTTTAAAGTTATACTTACAAAATTTTAGGTGTGTTCAAAGTAGTCTAATCCAGCATCAATGCACTTTTGTAGACAAATTTTACACAGATTGAATGCCTCAAGCCATTCATTTCTTTGAATAGATGAAAAAATGCATTTATAGCTACATCAATCTCTTCTTCTGAATGAAAACGACGTCCTCCTAAGTTCTTTCTTGCATTAAAGAATAACCAAAAGTCGCACATAGGTGAATACGGTGGATGCTCGATTACTTAAATTGTTTTTGTTTAAGAAACTCAACTATTAAAATCCGGCTGTATATGAAGATGCATTGTCATTGTGAAGCATTAGACCCCTAACATTCAGTTATTGTAGAATTTCTGGAAAACATTTAGGGGTATACCAGTTTGCTGTTATTGTCTTCTGTCCATCCAACTTTATGGCTTTGACCAATCCCGTACTTCTGAAGAAAACGACATACATCACTTTTTTCAGTGCGCGTTGTTTTTTCACCATTGTCGGCGTGACATCTTCAAAGACCCATACTTTGCTTTCTTGACGTGTTGGAACGTCAAAATATGGTATGTATGTTTCATCACTTGTTACAATTTTAGAAATGATTCGGTGGCCACCATCATTTAGCAATTTAAGGGTTTCTTTACTGATTCTGACAAGCTCCTCTTTTTGATGCTCAGTTTGATTAAGGGGAACCTAACGGCAAACTACTTTTTTCAATGTGCTTCTTCATGAATGATTTTGTGTATGGCTGCGGATCCAATGTTAAGTTCCTTCTGTATCATTTGATAGGTACAGCGATTATCATCCATTAACATTTTTCGTATGGCAGACATATTATTCATTATTATTGTTGACGTCGGCCTTCTTGTGTATTCTTCATCCTGCAGAAAATTGCGATCTCTTCTAAATTCTCTAGGCCATATGAATACAGTAGCACGAGCTGGAGATTCATTACCAAATGCTAATTGCAACCGTTGAACGCATTCTTCTTGATTTAATCCGGCTTTAAAATCGTAGAAAATCATAGCGCGAAAATAATCTCGCGTCAACTCCATTTTCTCTTCTGTTTAAAATTTATTCTACGCTAAGCAAATTGAAGGAAGTCAGTAAAAATTCGTCTTCTGTGTTAAAATACATTTTATTTTAGAATTAAACCATTATTTTTATTATGTAAATTCTCGTCTGCACGTATCTCAAAAATTTCAGAGAAACCCTAATATTATTTAAAAAAATATTTTTTTAAATAATAAAATCTATATTTAAATAAGATATCAAAACTTGCTATATTTGTGAATTATATTATATTTAGATTTCTTCACATCTCTTTTATATAGTGACGAATTTATTAATAATATGTGTAAAAAATTAAGATTTTATTTAACAAATTTAAACTAAAAAATAATAAAATACTCATTTAATGGTAATTTACAAAAATTGTTAATTAAGACGCATTATTTATAAATCTATGTAAAGACGTTTAATTTAAAAATACGAATAATTTAATTAATCAATTTAATATTATGACTAAAAGTATGAAAGAGTTAAATTATTTTTCACATATATATAGTCATCTGTAAGATGTGTCTATTTAATCAAGTAAACATAAAGTTTTTATATTTTTATAATGTAATTAACTTTTATATTTAAAATTAAAGCTTTGAAAACATGTATAATGCAAAACATAATTTTTATCAATAAAGAGCGTGGCATTATGTTTCAATTTATTAGTATTTTTAAATTTAGTAATAATAAATGTTGTCAAAACTACCATAAATTTTATATGATAACTAAGGAGTATTTTTTGCAAAACTTATGTATTTCTGTTCTCATAAAACATGAACCATTAATAATGCTAAATTTTATATAGTTTTGATATTCTTGAAGTATTTTTGAAAAAATTATAGTTATTAGAGGAATGCAAAATAAAATGGTAGACTTTAAAAATACAGATTTAATATTCCTCAAGTATTTTCTATAATAAAATATAGTTTCATAATTATCATATTACAATTTAGTATATTTCTTTAACGCATTTAAATTGTAATATAATAGTATTTAAATGTGTTCCCTCAGTTTTAAACAAAATATCCTTTTTCTCATGCATTTCTGTTCATGTTATATAATATTTTAACAAGATAATTCACTAAAAGTTTTCTTGAGATTCTTGTACTTGCATTATTGCATTGTTAATGTTCTTGCTACTGTCTTAGTGTCCACAATGCATTTCTTGCACCGCCTTTCTTACTCAAATACGATTTTATAATAGATGAATAGTAAAAAAAATATCATTTTCCATACACACACACAATATTTCGTGAATATTTAATCCCTGAATTGTTTAACGACTAGCCTTTTCTTAAGAGATATCATTTTATGATGTAACATGCATACATCAATATAAATAGAGTCGAGATTTTCAGATAATTTAAAATTTCTTAATTGTTTGAAGATATTTCTAGTTTATCAATTTGTTGTTACTCTTGTTATTAATCAAACACAATTTTAAATTCAGAAATAACTTATAATACCGTAGTGAAATCAAGATTTTCTGATTCAATCTCAATTATTGATGAAGAATGAAAAAGTGATAGAATTTATGCTTTTTGTAGATTTATATGTATGGACAGTTGCTTGGGAGTTCTTTCGTTTTTTTTTCTTCAAATTCATGATAAGTGAATATAGCCATTGAAACATACAATACTATATAAGTTTTTCCTGATATAAACACTAATAGATTCTAATCCTCAATGTTTCATTTTTGAATGAAATTAGTTATTTGGGATTTTCTTAACTGAATACTAAACCAATTGTTTTCATTTCCATTTCATTAATTTAATAACTATAAAGAAATCAAAGTAATGATTATAACTTTAATTAATTTACTTAATTAAATTATATAGTATGCTTAGGATTGATAATTTTATTTCCATACTCATAACTCATTTTTTAATGACTGATAAATTATATGCATATTAAACTATCTTCACTTCAAATAATAAAACTTTGTATTTCTAAATTCAGGAAAAAATATATTAATTAATGTTTTGAAATAAAAATGATTTTATGGTAGTTAAAAATGTAAAGTACATTTGAAAATTATGAAAATTACACATGAAAATAAATATTTTTAATCTGATATGTTTTCAAGTAATTAACTAAAAGACTTATCTTAACACATACATTTGTAAATATACATCAGCAATACATACAACATGAAATAAATTTTGAATAGATTTTTGGTTTGCTTAAAAGAAGTTGCAAATTTTTAAATCAATTGTTATTTGAAGACTGCTTATATAATGACTTATGTTGATAGATTAAACTCAAATTTTTCATATAATTTACATATTTTATGTGTTTAGACTACATTTTCATGTGCTCTTGTATTTAGGAATTAATGTTTCCAAGTATATTATTTTCCAGTATCATTTGCACACAATAAATGTTTTTAAGCATAATTAATTCTTCAAAGTTATTCATGACAGTTTATAAAATAATTGTTTAAAGTAGAGTTTGCTAAAATTCATTACATTAACTAAAATTTATTAAATACATTAAATAGCACTCTAAGAAGCTATTTTGAAACATTTGTTACCATTTAAAATTTACTATCTGAATAAAATCAATTCTTATTGAGTGAAAACCCGTTTCGCTGGGGACGAATCTAATAAGTTTACTTGAGTTAAGGAGTTAAATATTTATTGGAAAATATAAAATAAATTTCGTATTAATTAGAAAATCAATATAAGTTAGATTTTATTAAAAATAGATAGCAAACCTTTTCAGAAATACAAAAAGGACGGATCACAGATTGCAATGTAGCATAATATTAAGCGAGACATGAGGGCTAGTAGGATAAAATATAGTTGCCACACTGTTCAGACATTGGAATAAAGAATATTTATTGTTCTGGAAAGTACAAAAGCTGTGAAACATCTGAAAGAAAAGAAAAATGTCATTTGATGCTGTATACGGAAAAATGAAACAATGCATCTAAAAGTCAGCAGGCACCTTGGTGAAAGGTATCAGTATGGGATATGTTCACCGTGGAGTGTGATGCAACATTCCACACGTCGTATCATACTTTGTGCAACATTATCCACCAGCTGTTGAGGCAATTTATCCCATTCCTCTGTGCGTGCACGGATGAGGGTGTTCTTGTTTGTCGGAGTATAGTTTCGACAAGCAACTTGCCTCCCCGAAGCATCCCGCAAATTTTCAATGGGGTTTTGATCTGAAGTACGTGATGGCATACGAGGCGTTGAATACCCTCGCTGTCTAAACAATCCTGAACAGCGAGTGTTCGATGAAATGTTGCATTGTCGTCCATAAAAACAAAATTACCCCCTACAGGACCACGGAAAAGATGAACATGAGGAAGTAAAACTTCATTAATTCATCTTTGGCCCGTCATAGTTCTATTCGCAACCACATGTAGGGGCATGCGGCCACTGATCATGATGCCGGCCCACACCATGACACTGAATGCCGGAAATCGGTCCCTTTCCTGGATAATTTCTGGACGATAAGCAGTACCACTCTCGCTCCAGATCAGTTGGCGTCTACAATCCGTTGTCAGACTGAACCTACTCTCATCTGAGAACAGTACGCATGCCCAGTCCTGTTCAGTTCAGTTGCGATGCTCACGACACCATTGCAAACAGGCAGTACGGTGCTGTCTGGTCAGTGGGACACACACAACAGGTTTGCAGGCGTATAGTCCTCCTTCCCTCAAATGTCTGGCAACAGTATTTTTGGAAGATCTGCTTTCTTGACGCAGCAAGAAACTGATTTGGAACCTGCTGAGTTGTGGTGCGCCAGTTCCTTTTTGCTGGTAGGACGATATATCTGTCTTTTGCAGGCGTTGTACTTCTAACACGACCTCCCCCGTGCCGCCTACTACACATTCCAGTAGTTTTAAATGACTTCCACAGCCGTGAAACAATGCTGTGAGCGATTTCAAACTCCCTGGCAACATCTGTTATTTTTCGCCCTTCTTCGATCTTTTCAATAATTCGGTCACGCATAAACTCATCTAAGTGATGTCGGGAAGACATACCAAAAACTTTATGTTATTCTATTAAATCTTCCCTGTAAAACTTTGGCTTGAAACAACAACTATCCATATGCGATACAATCTTTAAAGCTCTTATGAACGCTATCACATGATGAACAGACATGGAAAAAAATTTGCATACGCATACTTCTTCTTACTATATCCCGCACTTATTCTAATTTTCCACATTTT
Organism: Latrodectus elegans; assembly: GCA_030067965.1. Taxonomy (NCBI): domain Eukaryota; kingdom Metazoa; phylum Arthropoda; class Arachnida; order Araneae; family Theridiidae; genus Latrodectus; species Latrodectus elegans. The sequence continues at coordinate 74,438,972 of CM057822.1, forward strand.
GCTTCCTTTCATTTTGTGGTTGCTATGGATAATAGAGTTTTCAGTCCTTAGCAATTGTCCAGCAGTGTAATGTTTTAATTAATTTATAATATTTATTGAATGTTCTTACTAAAGACAAATAATAATAATTCAACAATTTTATTTCTCAAATATCTGTTAAACAGTGTAATATATAATGTAACCATTGTATATAAAATGACTTCAGAACCTTTACTAAACTCTCTAAATTTTCTTTTATTTTGGAATTTCAAATGCATAGAATAGACCAAAGGATGATTTAATTGTTCATTGTAAAATTTATTATTGAATAAAAAACACTTTTTTAAACTGACATCAAACATTAAAAGTTTATTAAAAATTTAATTTCTTAAATTGTACAATACCATTTTAAAATTTATCAATCAAAATGTATACTAAAATCTAATCATAGAAAAATGTAAGTTAGTCATGTCACAAAGGCATTGTTTTAGTTACACATTGACTATATATTGAAAATAAGTAAACAAAATGTTCTTCATAGTAAAATATAATGACTGGTATACTAAACTTACTCTACCTATTGGGTTGATCAGAAAGTAATTTCGTTTTTCCCCACTGGATCAATTTTTTGCTAGTAAAAACCAACCAATTGAGAGTGTAGAATCAGGCTACTCCCAGAAAGAATGGCAATAGTAATTACATTAGAAATGACAATATACAATTCAATTAAATATTCATTAATTATACGCTTTTTACTTTTATAAAAAACGAAATAACTTTCCGAACCACCTAATATATTTCATGAAATATTACTATGAAATTTAGAGAATAAATTACTTTATAAACAAATATTAAATAACCTAATTTCATTTTATTTATATAAATTTTGTAAAATGTTGTAGCTTATATTGTTGGCAAAATTATTTAAAGTTGTTTTTAATAATGATATAAAAAATTGAAATTATTTACATCCATTAGAAGAGAGATGTATACTGTAAGGAAATTCTGGAAGTTTCATTACATTATTTGCTTTTTTATGTTTCAATTTGAAGCACTGCTAATACATTCTCAAGGATTGAAACATAAATATTGAAATATGTAGGAGAGTTACATGTATTTTTAACCGTTAAAACATTTGAAATATGATTGATTAGCATATCCTTGAATGTTACACATGCTTTCAGAATTTCCTGTTTCTTTAAATATCTTACAAAGAATTGGCCGATTTTACTATTTACTAAGCTCCTGCTTACCTATCCGACGGAATACGAGTCAGGCAACAGCATGTCTGGTGATGCTGCTACGAATAGTAAAGAGAAAGTGAAATCCTTGGATGTTTTCAATTCAAGAGCCAGTCTTGAGCTTTGGGAAAGGGAACCCGAAATTGGAGGAGTTTTTGACAGTTTGATTGATCTGCCTTCGCTTCAAAAAAACGTTGGAGTGTAGAGAGCAATGTATGAAGAGAATATGTTAAGACGAAATAAACTTTAGTTTCGAGGAGAAATGGACTAAAATGGGTTTGAAATTTGATTTTTTGAAAAATAAAATTATTTCAGTTGTTCCCTATAAATAAACTGTTATTTTTCGTGGAAAATCTCTTTAAAGGAATTTCCTTAGTTATTCACTTTGGTATAATTTAAAATGAAATATGATAAACTATGAAAATGAATGAATCTGCAATGAAAGTTTTGTTAGATGGTGAATTTCCCTGAAAACTTTATATTAGTGTTTAGAATTATATAATTTTAAACACGCATGAAACACAAGGATTTATATCCTGTATTTTTTTCAGTAACTTGAAATTCTTAACAATTATTGAAGTAAGAAATGTGTTAATTATAATTGACAATATAGCTTATTTGACATTGCATTTACAGGAAAAGTTAATACAATGTGCTAATACATTTGTAAACCATTTGTTTAATTGCATAATTTGTAATTATTAGAGGAAATGTCTTGCTAGTTTTATAAAAGAATGTCCAAAACATGGAAGATTGTTAAATATTTATAAGGGTCTGTTTTTTATAGGAATGAATTAGACGCTTGTATTTTACTTTATATCTTTTGTGATTTCAAAGGCTTAATTTATTTTGTTGATGAAAGCAAAGAGTTATTTTTTATTATCTGGAAATACTTGAATAATAAGATTCTTTTTTAACTAAAGAAACATTGTATATAAATAAATAACATATTAAATTACTTTGCGATTACTGTTATCAAGTGGTAATATTTATGAGGGCGTTTAAAGATGGATCATAATTTGTCTACGAAATCTTAAATTTTGGTGTATGAGAAACTTAATTATTATATTTTATTTACAATACAGATTTATATCGTTTCAAATCTTCAGGATTAAATTTTCTGTTGATATTAATTCACAATATAATATTTTTAAGGAATTCAAATATTTAATATAAAATTATTTTGAATGTAAATAGTAAATCCTTCAGAGGCTTTCAAGTTATAATTTGAATATTTTTAATGAGTTAGACTTGATAAATACGCTTCCATTTTAACATCACATTTTTGAAAAAGACAAAGTATTGCTTGTGACAACAATAAATGTATCACAATAATAAAAATTTTACAATAAACGTATCAAAGAAATTATAATTCTCTAAAAAAACTTTTAAGTTATTTTCAGGTGTATACGATTCTTATTTTCACGTTGTTTCAGTTTAATACTAAAAAATTTCGTTCCATGCAATTTTATATTATTAAGAAGAAAATATTTTAAATGAAATATCCGAAAAACAGAAAATAATTTAATAAATTAAACAAAATAGGCAATATAATAACTTATTTTAAATATTTTAAGTTAAGTCAATTTTAGAAAACATAATAATATGTTTAATTGTATTTGGGTAACATCCATATAAACAACAGTTGTTTTGTGATATTAATTTGAAATCTTGCATTAACTTTATTACATTATGTAAAATAATAGTCAAACAAATTTATTTTTTACTCCTCAAATGCAAAATATAGAACCTTCAAGTGAAAAGAAAAACAATTTTCCGTTTTCAATCAAATAAAACGTCAGATCATTCCATTTCGAATATCAAAATAAATCACACACAAACAATTTTGAATGATTTAAGCTTCAGGAAATTTTTCTCGAAAAGAAGACAAGATAAAACACTTCAAAGGGATGCGAATTTAAAGATAATGGAAAACAAAGAGTTGCTATGTAAGGGAAAAGTCACCAAAGCGAGTACAGACGTAAGCCGTATGCAAATAACCGAAGCTATTTTCGTAAATGTAAAATGTGTGGAAAAAATATATAGACAGAAAAATCTTTTCTTGTGTGGATTTTTTCCATAATCCTTAAATTGATATAGCTTTTCACTACCACCCTTTATCTTTGGGCTTGTAAACAATGTGACATTTGATGGAATGAAGGGTTTTTGAGTCCTTTAGAGCAGATGATAATATCTTTTCATGTTCTTATTTTTTTTATCAGATTACTCCATTGACTTCTACCCAAAATAATACTTAAAAATATTGAAATATTTCAATTTATTTTGTATCTGGTTGTGGCTTATAAATTTGTACATCTTGACAGCAATCTATTTATAACAAGAGTTAATAATAAAATTCTCTAATATGGTAATATGGTATTTTATATTTTTGTTATGGTTGTTATATATATATATATATATATATATATATATATATATATATATATATATATATATATATATATCTATATCTATCTATCTATAAATATATATATATATGTGTGTGTGTATATATATATATATATATATATAAGTATATATATATGTATACATATATATATATAATATATGTATATATGTATACATATATATATATATATAAGATAAAACATAAAAAATCTTGAAACCAAAAATATAAAATTGGAAAAAATACTAAAATATATAGGATGCAAATGATAAGAAGAAAGAATAGGGATCACGTCTTTATCAATTCATAACTTTAAAATACACACACACACACACACGCACACTCACACGCACACACACACATACTCACACGCACACACACACACACTCACACACGCACACACACACACTCACACGCACACACACCGACACACACACACAGAGACAGACACACACACACACACAGAGACAGACACACACAGACAGACACACACAGACACACACACAGACACACACACACACACACACACAGACAGACACACACAGACACACACACACACAGACACACACACACAGACACACACACACAGACACACACACACAGACATACACACACAGACATACACACACAGACACAGACACACACACACACAGACATACACACACAGACACACACACAGACACACACACACAGGCACACACACAGGCACACACACAGGCACACACACAGACACACACACACACACACACACAGACACACACACACACAGTCACACACACACAGACACACACACACACAGACACACACACACAGACACACACACACACAGACATACACACATACACACACACACAGACACACACACACACACACAGACACACACACACAGACACACACACACACACAGACACACACACACAGACACACACACACACACAGACACACACACACACAGACACACACACAGACACTTGCTCAACCCGAGGACGAATCTCAGACCTGTAGCTTTGAAGCGTGAAACACTACTACAAAGCCACCAGGCTTCAAATAGATATACATCAGCCGGGGATCGAACCCGTTAGTCACCCGCCTGGCAGATTATATATATATATATATATATATATATATATATATATATATATATATATATATATATATATATATATATATATATATTGATAAAAATAGAGATGGTTTTATATACGCGCTTGAATCTGTTCGATTCAAGAATAGAAATAAGAATATCAGAGTGGTGGTCTCTGGGTAACTTAAGACATAGACTAGTTTCATTTCAAAGTTCAAATTTCATCTAATGCATTTCAAAATTTTAAACGAAGGAAAAGAGCCATATGCAGTTGCTTTAAAGACGAACAGTTTTCAGCTATAATGGTAATCCTGTGATAAGCAACTTAACACTCAGCTTGAATCTGTGTTTTTTATGGTTGAAACTAATTACGAAAGCTGCGTTTAAAACACGTACTCAAGGAGAAATATTTAACTTCGAATACCCTGTTTTTCTAAACTTGTGAATTGTTGTAGTTTATTTTTTTAAAGTAATGATATTTACAATTTTTTTTTACTTTCTTTAAAAATATATTTTGAAGCTGGTATATTTTGGCATTGGAAAAATATTATAATGTGAACGAAAGATATACTGAAGTTAATTGTGAATAGCGTTTTACCTAAATGATATTTTGAAGTTTTCTACATTTCATTTGATATGCTTTTACTTCAGTTATACGTGAAATCTTATAACAGCTTTCATATTATTGTGTTGAAAAATTATTCAAATTGTACATATCATTAAAAATAAATTTTCTTATTACTTAGAGTCATAATATTCTCGTTAAATATTTCTCGCAGTATGCTAGTGAATAGATAATAAATATAATATAGGTATGTTATAGATAATAAATATAAAAATTAATATAAAATTTACAAATGACACAAAAAATTATAAGTATCATATTCTCAATAAACAGATCTATAATTGCTTAAAAATACTTCTGTTAAGTAATTAAACATTAAAAACATTTTCAGAAATTAGCATTCGTTATGAAACATAACTAGCATTTACTTACAAAAAAGATGCAGAAATTGCAGAAAATAATTGAAAATACATTTATGGGAATTCACTTATGTTAATAAAGCTCAAGATTTAGCTTTTAATCATGAATGTTAGATTTTTAACGCGCAGAATATTAAAACAGAAAGTACTGAAACGACATTTAAATTTAAGATTGATTGAAAACTGCATGATATTGTGTTTATTATACAATGACATATTATAAACATTTTTTTTCCAATGGCAGATTGTAGACAGTTACAACTGCAACATAGTCTATTAATATATTGTTCCCTGATACCCAAGGAACCGACCAGAAACAGTGACCTCTTAGCCGCCGAAGCGTTGCCCCGGGTGCATCACAGGCGGTTGGCCACCATCGCACCCTCACACATGCCATAGGGATCCGTTTATAGGGTAGGCATCATTCATATTTTATTCAAACACACAAGGAAAGGACAAAGACAGGATAGAGAGAGAGAGAGAAAGTACATCCATGACTGAACCGGGATTCGGACCCAGGACCTTCCTATCCGTAGTCAGTCACGCTGACCACTAGAGAAGTTGGCCGGCATGAAATATTATATACAATGATGGATGTAATATTTTATGTGTTATGTTAATGTAAAATATTTATAAAATTACAAAAATGACGTTTCGAAATTAATCTTTGTTACTGAGCTTATAGCAGAAATGAACCAGAAATAATCTGCAAACAATTGCTTTCAAATAATGAAAATTGCTAATAATATGTAAAAAATTCTTACAAGAGTATTTATTTTTGCCTTTCATAAAAATATAATAATATAATAATCAAAACACACATTATATACATACATGCATATATATATATAAGCATTGATTATTATCTAAGATCAAAATGAACAATTTTAGTCACATTGATTATTTAATAAATGTAATATCAAAAATTTATTTTAGTATTTTTCTTTTCTATTCAATAAAAAATAAATCGTATTAGCTTCAGAATTAAATAAGTAATTATGGAAAATTTATGTACATTTTATAGATATGATTAAATAATTAATTAGAATGCATTTTATTGTTATGGCTAATCATCACGCTGTCTGACGAAGTCAAACAAAATCCATCTGATCTCTGACCCTAAGGAAGCCAATGACAAAAAGGGATAACGAATATACGTTCTTTATGAAAAGTCTCAATTAATCCAGGATGTGCTCAGAAGAAGCTTATTGAGCTTGACAATTTGAGTAGACTGCAAAGATCTTTCTGCCCTCGAAATATTAGAAATTCTTAATATGACCGCTTGTTAGTCTGGAAACTGCAGTTTAAGGACTCACAAATGATTGCACAGGAAAAACCAATTTCTTTGCCTACATGCCAGGAATGGCTAATCTCCACTCCTACGAAAAATAAGCGTTGACAATGCATTGGCATTCTAAAAAGGTGAGGTTAGAATATTAAAATCTTAAGTGGTTACTACCTCTTCAAGTCTTACAGATTGCCTCAAATTGGGCTACTATAGCCGGCGAGGTAGCATTTCTAAAACGATTGGGTGATGTACGTCGATAGAGTATTCTCCTATTATTGTTATGCAAGTATTGAAGGCCATTCTATTTTGCTCAGCTAAGGCTTCCAGGCAAAGTAGCTAAGTTTCAACCTTCAGCACTTTTATCTTGACAAGTTTTTGCAGGTTCTCGGATAACAGAAGCTGCCAAGCTAAGACAGACTTTCAATTTTTGTTGCTGAGATCTTAGGATTATAACTGTTCTTGGAGGAGAGCCCTGAGAGTGAAAGATATGCGGAAAATTTTCCTGGTGATTTTCTAATTGGGGTTCTCAACAGTCATGATCAGGAAACTCTCGCGAGATTTCGAAGAGGACATACTCATTCATCATGTGACAGGCCACAAAGTTTATCCCCTGTGTCCACAAAATGCAATGCTACTCAAGATGCTTTTGTCCACTTTTTAGTCTGCATCAATGTAAAAAAATGCCAACTGTTCTCAAGTCCTGAGGCAATACTTTATTGTTTGAAGGCGTTCGGCCTCATAGCCCTGGTTTGATGTTATTGTCATCTAATAGGGAAAAGTCACAACAGCAGATCTCTGGATAAAAAGACGCTACATAACATGTTTTCATTTTTAAATTAAAACATATTATTAAAGATAGCGGTTGGTTAAATACAAGAATAAAGAATAATATAGTATAAGAGTATTTGGAAAAATTGCAAAATTACTCTTTTTCCCACATTTACTCAGTTTGACACCTAAAAAATGCAAAACTGCGGATATAAGATATTTGAAGATACATCATGAATTATCCTTTTTTTGAAGACATTATTAGCTTAAGCAGTTACTTATTTCCTTAAGCAAGTAAAAGTAATCGGAGTTAGGTAAAAATGAGCTTGTTGTTAACAGCTTTTAACTGATTTCTTGTGACTATGGATTTGTTACCATTTTGTTAAAGAATAACTTTATTGCAATTTAATAACCTAATTAAGGCATCTACTGAGGATATCCATAATAATTTGATATAAAATAGTCTTAGATTGTAATATAATACCTTAATTATCACGTATTTATCATTAATAATATAAAATATAAGTTTAAATTTATGATTCAAAATTCCAGACATATGGCTAAAATATTTTATTAGATTGAATAAACTTTTAAAAATATATCACCATAAAAACTAACAGGAAACTATTGTAACCACATTACATTTTATTTTCAAGTTTTACCTAGTTTAAATTACAGTTTTATGGAATTTTATTAGTCTCTTTATTAAAATTAGTTCAAAAATAATTTAAACAGTCTAACTGCATATAGATTTAACATTTTCTTTCCATTAGTAGTACCAATTAAAACTTAAGCTAAATTTGTAAAATTCAAATAATGGAATATATATATATTTGCACCACAATTTGTTCTTGATATTGTTCCACAATTATGGTTTTCTAACGCATAAAATATACAAATGAGACAAAATTTGATGACATTTTTCCGATACATGTTTAGTTTTTATTTTCCAAATCATATACATTCTTGATAATCGTTTCTCTCAAATTTACAATAATTTAGAATTTTGTACAACAAAATTTAATGCACTTGAAATCTACAATAATTAAATTTTTAATACTAATTAAGTGAATACTATTTTAAATTAGTTACAATATTTACTAAGCAAAATTCATAATTTTAAATATATATCGTATAATAACGCATGTTTTCCTCCTGAAATTTACTCAGTTCCAAATAAGAAAAGAGTTCTATTACGAAAATCATTCCTTAGAAAATTAGAAGCATCTCTCTTCTCCCAAATAACTGAGATGTTAAAAACCACAGAGTAGATTTAAACAAAATGAAGAAAAAGGGAGCAATTTTTGTTCCGATGATCCCAACAATTGGCTTCCATCGCTCGGGCCCGTCTTCGGAGGTCAGAAACATCCTCCAATCAGCCGAAACGACCACGAACGCTATCAAAAATCTTAAGAGCGAAGAAAGAAAATTAAAGACAGCAGTTCACATATCCACTTGCCTTTCGTTGCGACATGTGGACATAGTCTTTTGCTGTCTTCGGAACGATGGACAAAAGGGCATTCGGATGAGATAAGGATGGAGGAAACCCTAAATGCTGGTGGCATCATCATTGGAACGCTGGCCATCTCCTCTTCCATCTACCCACCCGCAACCTCGCTCCCCTTCATCTTTTTTCTTTATTTCGTCCGACTCTGCGGTCATCTGTCGATTCCGGAGATGGGGATGAGCGAGGGGAGGAGAAGGCTGCCAGGAATGACCACGATCATTGCGGTCATTTCCATCAGGAGGGAAACGACTTCCCGTCCAAAGTTTGAGAGTAAAAATGGCATATTTTTCTTTGATGTGAATTCTTAACCAATTAAGTTAAATTTACACGCATTATTTTAATCGTGTTTTACAAATAAATGGAGATCTATAAAAGAAATGATAACTATTTATAGTCACTATCTAAAATTTGGTCAGTTATCTAAAATTATAGTCAGTTATCAAAAATTTGGTAATTTTCAGCTATGAAATTAATGTGTTTTATTAAAAAGACTTACATTTGATTCTTTTATTAACTTTAAAATATGTTTAAATGATAGTAATTTATGGATCAGCATTATAAAATCAATATTTAAATCTTCAACAACTTTTGATTAAGAAATTCATTTTTTAATGAAGTATTTTACGCTGTACATTTAATTGTTACCCATGATCAACAAAACAAGTAACGATTTTTTGTTGTTAATCCTTTGTTACTTGTATGAAAGTTCTAAAATATTCATATATATATTGCAAGCATTTGAATGATTTAAACAAATGTTATCTACAATGTTATCTGTAAACTAATTTGTTAATTTTAGAGAAATTTCCAAGAATTTCCTTTTTATCTGATTGGGACGCGTGTTTTCATTTCATATCTTTTTGTCTATGTCAACAGTTTATTCCAATACAGTAGTAATAAACCAATGTTTTTTCTTAAAATGACTGCATTTTTAAAATAGAGTGCTTGTATTATATACGTGATTATGTATCCAAAAAGTATACGATTGTAAAGAGGATATTCAAAGACGGTTAATAATGTTTAATTTATCTGCATTTGATGTGCACACTAAATATAATGCTAACTGACACAAAATAAGATATTTCAGCAATACAATAGACAGTTAAAATATTTTTAACAAAGGACATATTCAAATTAATCGATTACCATTTGTATAGCAGGAAATCCAAATGGCACTGAATTACATTTCAGTTTGATTATAAATTTTATTCATCAATTATCATGCCTTGGTAGTATAAGAATGTTTTATAACTAGAAATCCATAAAATTGAATCCAGTCATTCAGTCATTGCAGAATTACAATATATATATATATATATATATATATATATATATATATATATATATATATATATATATATATATATATATATATATATATATATATATATATATATATATTTGATAAAATATATTGCGATATATTTTATCAAATATATATATATATATATATATATATATATATATATTTGATAAAATATATTGCGAAATTCATTCGAATCAAAATCTAATTTTACATTGTAATGTGAATTTTGTTATAAGACACCTATGAGTAGACTTTACCAAAGGATCCAGGACTAATAATACAAATCCCTGATTCATTAAATGAAATAGAGATTATTTGTTATTTGTATTTAGAAATGTAAAACAGGTTTATATATATATATATATAAACATATGATTATATTTTGTGCAGTATGAAACAAATTGAATTCAATTTAGTATTTCGCTATAATTTATTTAGTTATTTGTTTAATATACTTCATTTTAAAATCTAAGTGCAATTTTTGGAATAAAAGCAAATTCCAATGCTTGTAGAATAGAGCAATTATACTTCCTTAAAAAAACCTTTGAGAAAATAAATAATTAATTGCTCAAAAATTCATGCATTTCATGATTCTCATTTCCTTTACAAAAGTTATTTCACAAAATAGAGGAAAATAAATGCTTGTTTCTCGATTTTAATTTCTTTGCAAATAAATTATGATCTACAGACAGTACTCAGTAACCAAGATTTAAACATGATATTTCATAATGGGTATCGTACCTTAAATATTTTGCTTTCAATATTACGATATCGTACTGGCTTTGAATGCATATTAATCACAAATGGGTTTATTTAAGTATTAAAATGTTTTGTGTAAATTTGAAATATGGAAACTAAATTAATAGATTCATGTGATTTCTACATCATTTACAAAACTAATAACTAATTAATTGTACTATTATATATATATATATATATATATATATATATATATATATATATATATATATATATATATATATATATATATATATAATTTTGTACTTTATATATATATATATATATATATATATATATATATATATATATATATATATATATATATATATAATTTTGTGCTATTATATATATATATATATATATATATATATATATATATAATAGCACAATTAATTTTTACTTTTAAATTGTTTCATAATTTGGAATGAATATATTGAAATCTTTTGTGAATACAAAATTAGAAACAGACTGAACTTATCAGAAAATTATTAACTAATAATACTATTACATAATAATAAATGTGAAAAATTAAATATTTTTACTAAATTCATCAGATTTTCTGATTTTATCTCATATGTAACTACAAGTTTAATGAGGAATATTTTATTTAATGAGGAATTTAGTATTTTTTTTATCAAAAACTTATTTGAAATATATTTTAACCAGATATGCTTCCATGTTACATATATACTTGCAGAAATTTGCGTTTTTTTAAAATTAACGTTTAAAGATTACAATATTTTAAGTCCAATTTTTAATTATAGTTTAAATATGGTTATTTTAAATACAGTAGAATATGACAATTTTGCAGCTGTAACACCATTATAATTTAAAACCAATAATGATCTTAATTTACATTAGTTATATTGGACAGAAATAATTCTTAAAGTCATAAGCTTAAATGGAAAAATGATGAGTTTAAAAAGCAATGGAATTATGATTCGATTATAATAAAAATTTAAAATTTAATTTCAAGAATACTTACTTTGATACATTTTAAAATGATTCAATTAAAAAAATCCTGAATTTTCTTAATTAATAAACACAGATGACTTTTCCCTCATGAACAAGGTAAAATCTGCCCTCAAATATATCATTCTTATTTATGTAGTCCTCTTATCTAAAGGGACTTAAACCACTGAAGCACTGAGCACGGTCTTTGCTCAGCACTAAAGCAAAAAGAGAGCAGTTTATTCGAGTGGCAACTTATCTCGCATCGAAGCACACATTCATACGCGTGTCTCTTTTTTGTCTGCAAAGAGTCATGGTACTTGATTGTGCTCTTCCCATGTATATGTATGATAGAGGGATAGCTATTCGCGCATTCTGTGTTATTTGTGTTGGGATTTATATTTATATTATGACCACATATAGTGGTTCTGAAGGAATTCAAAATAGAAGATGTAATTTCCTCAATTCAACTTTTTGAATAAGTAATGGATAGTGATGGTAAAATTAGATATGTTGTGGTTTAAAAAAATATGAGGCTCGAAATAGTGTTCATATAAGTGAAATATTTTTACACAACATAAAAAAAAATATAACTATTCTCATAAATTTAATAGATGAAGAAAAACAATTGTTTTTCTTTATCTATTAAATTTATGAGAATAGCTATAGTCATTTCTATATTTGGCAAATATTTCCCTCATAAGAACACTCGTATTGAGTAGCAAAATGTTTTTTGACCTAAGGATATGTAAAATTTAATAATCGTAATTTTTCATTAATACAAACTTACATAAATTAGAAAAAATAATTTGTGTCCATTGATTTCTCTAATTAAAAACATTTGCAAATAAATCAACTGTGGAATATTTTTAAATGATTACATTTGAAAATGAAAATATATCGCTAGATAATACTATACAGAAAGATAATTTAAAAGAATAGCCAAACACTGAAATAACAGTGGTACATATCTGATATAATAAGGTAAAATATTACTACAAAATATAAAAATAACTTATAAGATTGTCAATTACTGAAATAGCAATGACGCATATCTGGTTAAAATGTATTTCGAAATAAGTTTTTGATAAAAAAAAATACTATTGCTCACCTTAAACTTGTAGTTACATATAAGACATCAGATGAATTTATTTAAAAGAATTAAAATTATTCAGATTCATTTGAAAATATAATACATTAAATAGTTTTATTTGATAAGTTTAGCATGTTTCTAATTTTGTATTCACAAAAGATTTCAGTAATTTCATTCTAAATTATGAAATAATTTTAGTTTTTGATCTAAAATTGTGATAAGATTTAAAAAGTAAAAATTTACTGCTTAATGTATTACAATAGAGCTACTTTTTATTGCAGATTTGAATAAATTATAGAAGGTACCATTTTATTTTAATCCAATAGCCTTCAATAAGCAGTTTGTGAAATTAAATTTAAAGTATTTTTCTGTGCATATTTTTGGCAATTGGGAATTTATTTTAAATTGAAAATGTAAAATATTTAATAAATGATTTATTGGTTAAAAAATTTAGTGTATAGTCATTAAACATGCCTGATATCTTACCTTACATTATTTTTTTTTTGATATCTTTTGCAAATGCGTATAATTATTTAAATGATTTCTCGGTGTGTGTGTGCATGCTTTATATAATGGTTTGGGATACCTATATTTTTTCCTTACTACTATGTACGATTGCAAATGTAATCAAATGACAAATATATTTATTTGCGATTGTATACAACAAATATTTTTTAAATACATCTATAATACAAAATTATTTATTCTTAATCTCATATTTCAATACTTGATGATTTAAGTTTCAAAATAAAAAAAAAAATTAGAAAAGAAGGAATTTTGTATGCGTAACTGATATCTTTCAAGTATGAATGTATGCTCAATCATAGAAAAAGTGCTTGTATAAGAAAGAAAACGAACAAAATTATAGAATACTATTTCGAACAAAGTTTGAGATGCTTAGTTTCTAAGGTATTATTTTAAATACTATCAAGCAAAATAATGTTAAAAATAAATTACATTTTGACTTTAAACATCAAGATAACTCTGATTCAACTTTCATTTTAGTTTTTATTTTCTTACGGATGCTAAAATACTGTTGACTATTTCCAAGAATTTGATATTTTTTAAACCTAAAATTTTATTCTACATTGTTGAGAATCTGTTATGAATACGCAAGTAAACTGGTTAATTTCAGTGATAAAAAAATTATAAAAATATGAACACATGTATATTTTAAAATAAAATGTTTGTACTTTCGTTTTCAATATCTAGTTAATAGGTTCCGGTAAGATCAGCAAAATGAAGTATCATTTACTACTTATAGTGATTGGGAGAAAAACCCAATTCTCTTTAAATGGAATGCAGGACTTCCGATTGTTGGAAACACATTCACGTTTTTCTATATCATCCAAAGTTTTCCCAGATTGAGAAATGCGTGGATATGAAGAGATATTTGCAAGCTCAGGTGTGACCTCGTCTTCTGACCATGGTATAAAACTGTGAGACATTTAATGATATGCAAGAATTCTAAATCCATTAAGCTTAAATTACAATTCGGGACTCACAGTACCTTTATGTATTTATGCTCAAAATATTTTATACAACTTCTTAAAGAAATAAATATATTTTTCCATACTTTAAAAACATTTGTTGAAGAAACTCTCTTTTAAGCATTTTATAACATTTTATTAAACGTCTTATATTTAGCTAATTTATAATTCACAAAGTTTCGAATTTAAAAATCAAAACAAAGATTCAGAAAAAACTTGATAAAGTTAAAAAAAAATTATTTCTGTAATCATATATAATAATAGGAAATTTACTAGAAAATGTAATTTTAATCAAGAAAAGCTTGAAAATTTTTTTAAGATGTAGTGTTTGACTCTTAGTTATAAGAATTAATATGGATATTTTCAAAGTAAGGTATAAGACGGTTAACAACACAAGGAATTCATATTTAATTCAGAACAAATTAGCAATTGATTAATCAAATAAATGTTCTATTCACAAATTACCTGAATGGTTTCAGAATAAAATAATAATTTTGACAGAAAGGAAAAAAACATTTAAAATAAAATTTTATTAAATGGATAATTCATCTAGCTATATAATTTATTTTCATTATATATGAAAAAATGAAAATGAATTCAAGCGGATAATCAGGTATTAATTAGAAACTACAAAGAAATTACTATTACAAGATGAAAAACAAATAAAAATTAATGAGTACAAAAAAATTTCAGTCAACTAATTTTCCAATTTTTAGATAAATTTGAATTAAATCTGCCTTTTTGATTTAATCTAGTTATTTTTATAAGAAATTACTTTTCAATATTTGTTAACTTCTGTCAAATTTCATTTAATTTGTGCCTATTTTGTAGTAGGTCTTATTCACTTCGCTGTATTTCTCAGCTAAAAATTATCTTTAATAAGGAGTTTTGATGAATGTCAAAGGATGGAAAAACTCATATACAGATTATTACAGTTATGCGGAACTAAATTGAAAGTAAATTTATTGTAGTATTACAAATAGAAAAACCTATTCAGAAAATAAAGCATTTATTGAATCATCATAATCGAGATTATAATTTCGTTTCATACAAAGTTCATAAAATTTCTGGACTATAGTTAATTTTCATATAGATAGTTCGATTTCAGGAAATTCGATAACAATTTTTTTTACTAGCATTTACAAGATTACCTTTAAACATTATAAATTAATAACCAGATTTTTGTGACGCATCTTTTTGTTATATTTGTTGTGTCTTTAGTACACCAAATATAATAAAAAAGGCGCTAGTCTGGATCTAGCGAAGTGAGGTACCTTATTCTTTTAAGGTACCTCACTTCGCTAGGCCCAGACCAGTTAAAAATAAAGATTATTTGATTTGGTTAATGTTTATAACAAAATTATTCAAATTTATGAGAAAGATTAAAAGTTCATTTAATAATTTGTATCAAAGGAGTATATCATTTGACTAGTCTAATGAATGTATAAAATGTATTAAAAATTTTCTATTTAAAGTAATGAAACCTTGATTATCTATCTCATAACTTTGCTGAATCATCTAAAGAAATCATAAAAACTATTTTGAAGTAAGAATATCTCTATAAAAATAAATATCCAAAATGTGTTATCATTCACGTAATCTTAAAGATTCTGTTAAAATATTCCTCTACAGAAATTGAACGCTTAGCTACAATAAACGCAGTAGAAAAATTTCCTATCACCTTCATATTCTATTCTGATCATTATGCTTCAGTTTAATTGAAATCAATTAAAGGAATTTAATGGAATTTTATTCTGTTGGTCAATTAAACATTTTGTGAGATAAATATGAAAAGGTTTCAGAAATTTTGAAGGAAGTATGCTATCAAAATTTCTATTACTCTCACCATTTATAATTAACGAACAACTTACTTAATTTAGAATAAATTAAATTTTTTATACCAAAATAATTATAATGTTTGCATCAAAGGATTTAATAAAAATTATGTTTTATTTGCAAAAAAAGAATGTTTAATATAAAATTTATGTACACATCATTAATTAAAACATTAATAATTAAATGCGTAAAAGATCAATAAAACTAATGAATAATCAATTTTAAATTTGGTTTCTTCAGTATTATAAATATTATCATCTCAAAAATAATTTTGAAGAAAGAAGTATAATTTGTTTCTGAGTTCACTTCATTTCATCAAATGTTTGAAACATCTTCATTTGATATGGCTTTACTAGAATAATTTGACTAAAAATATTTACATATTACTTTCAATATTGTCCTTTGACATATTCAGATATTTCTATTAAAACGCATAGATAATAATACTTATATTAACACATTGAAACATGTTTTTAATCCTGATTTACAATCTAAAGTTACAAAACATCTTTTTTTTTTAACTAATTGTCAACTATCATACATTTACTGTTAGATTTCATGTTTTTCATTTTGTGATTTTATTGTTAAGAAACATTGATCAACATTCTTCTTGGAGAATGGTAAGTTTTTCTAACTACCTGTAAACACTACTGACATTAAAATCCCAGAATTATAGTCTTACAGCATCAAAATTTAATCGATAGTTTCAAGTGCAGTTATCGTAAAGTGGTTTTGTCGGGAATGATCATGGCTCAGTATCACCTTGTTAACCGAAAATTCTAAACTCACTATTAAATCACCATTTTTACATGCTGTATTTATTCAAGAAATTGCCATAATTAATAACAGACAAAAACCTTCACTTGATGACTGGAGTTAAGATGAATAAAATTTCAACATAAAAATCAACTAAAAGCTGACATTTTATTTCTGGATTTTAAATATGTAGCCTGACCGCAATTTGTATTTCAGAAGTATTAAGTATGAAATAATTAAGAATATATATATATATATATATATATATATATATATATATATACAAAAAAACTGAATTTTCATCAATAAAATGATTGTAAGAATTATTTTTTAAATAAAAATTCTACTTTTTGCGTGTTACATATAAAATTTCCCGTAAATATTTTTTCTGTTATTATTTTATTTATAGGTAGAAATTTTATAAAAAATATATTTAATGTATCACACTTAATGTTTTTCTATTTAAGCAAATTTTAGTTTTAAGAACAATTTTATCCCATAAATGTTTAGCTCTTTAAGTGAGAATATATTGTAGTAAATTTAAATAAAAAATTTTGTATTCAGTTACAATATTTTAAACAAAGTTGTTACCATAAATAGCATATTAATATAACGACATTCCATATACCAAAATTAAATTTGAACTTTCTTGCATAAGGTTTGGAATATTTTCTCAGAATAAATTATAGTTGCGAATAAAAATTTGTGTAAAAAACTGAAGATACAATGCAAAAAAAAAAATAAATAAATAAATAAAACTAAAAATATAAAAAAAGAGCCAAATAAACTCGTGAAAGATGTAAATTTTGATATAATTTAAAATTCAAATCAGAGAATTTCAAACTTTGATATTTAGTATTATATGTAGTACATAGATATATATATATATATATATATATATATATATATATATATATATATATATATATATATATATATATATATATATATATATATATATAGATATAAATATATATATATATATATGTATATATATATACATATACATATATATATATATATATATATATATATATATATATATATATATATATATATATATATATATATATATATATATATGTATATATATATACATATACATAGATATATATATATATATATACTTTTCCGTTCCTGTCATACTCGATCACATTTCGGTTTCCACAAATCTTTACGCAATTCCAAGTAATCTTGCTATTTATTATTAATAAGGACGTAAAATGTGAGAGATAAATAAACTTATTTAATTAATAAATAAGAATAATGAATTTGTAGATTACACTAGGTTAAAGTATTCTTATGCTGAGGTAAAAAACTCATATTTGAAATAGATCAATTATACATTTTTAAGAACATTGTGTCGAATGAAATTAAGAGTTAAATATTGTTCTGAAAAGAAATGAATATATATATATATATATATATATATATATATATATATATATATATATATATATATATATATATATATATATATATATAGATATTGCCAAGAAAAAGCTTAAAAATGTACCCATTTTCCTAAACGTTAACTTTCCTTTTGTAGTCAATATTCATTAACTTTTTTACATATCTTGCTCTCATATTTTATTCTATCAACACTACACAGTGTTAAATTTTTATAATTTTTGTATTTATTTTACTGTATCTACTTCTCATCTTGACATTTACACTCCATTTTGGCGGGAATATTTATATTATAAAATTCAATTGAATTAAATCATTTTTATTCTTCAATGCTAGAAATTTAACAGAGTACATTTATAATATTCTCATTACTTAAATTCTTCCGGAAGTAAACTACTGGTTTTTTAAATTCAATTGTTTATAACTTTATCAAATTGTTTCTTTATACTGGCGGCTCCTGAGAAGATTCAATGCAAATTTGGAGAGAGAAAACTTCTAAATACATTAAAAGGAATTTGTATATTAAAGAGGAAAATTTTAATCTAACATTAAATGAAAAAAATGTTTGTAAATGATTTTATCTCTTAATTCTCTGTTATTTCATGTAAGCGGCTTCACTATTTTATAAATCATAGGATTTGAAGTTATATTTAAAGTATTTGATATATATATATAGCTACAACTCTTGATTCTATTGATACCCTCATATTTTTGCAGAACTTATACTTGATATCTCATAAGTCTCTGAAATGGCAATGTTCATTTTTTGTAGTTTTAGTAGTAGAGCTTGTTCTTCTTTTCTAGTATTCTATTTCAGCTATTTGAGTCTAAAAGAGGAACACATTCCAATCAGCTAAGAGAAACATTCTTCGGGAAAAGAAAGAGTGTTAAATGTTTGTAGATCTTTGTTCTGTCCCATTGGTGTCGTTCTCTGAAATGGCCATTCAGAGTTCTTCGGAATTTTCTTTATGTTGCAAACACCTTCCAAACAGAGTTTCCTCTAGAGATTAGGTTGGTATATTTTTTCTGTCAGACAAAGATTTTCAAGTAAATAGGGTTTTTGATAAGATCCAAATGATATTGTACAGGAGTATGAGTTTCTTTTTTCGCTTAGTAGCTGAATTTCTTCATATCACGAAGAAAATGCCCTTAATCACGTAATTTTTTAAATTAAAGAAATTAACAATATAATATAATAATCTCCTTTTTTGAATGAAAGCAAATAAATATTAAATTCTTTTATAAAGAGATAAATAATATAGAATTATTTATTTTATTAATAGTGATTAATTCGAGATAATGGACAGCATTCCTATTTAGATTATAAGCAAACAATTAATATGATTAACAATTATTCTTCTAAAAACTACATATTTTTTAAATTCCTCTGTATACACAAAATATATTGATCATATTAAAATTCTTAAAGTTGCCAGGATTGTAAAAAAAGTTTCGAAAGATTCAATGTTATTAATATCAAATAATTATTTTAATTTGTATTGTAAGTAAATGTTTATTTTTAGTGCAATAATTTGTTTTAAGGTCTGAAAATTGATTAAATGCCTCAGATTTATTACCTGATATAATACTAGAGTTCAAAGTTTCGAGCACTGTATCAAAATTGTATTTTCTTTTATATTTACATGAGGAAAATTTAGACAATCAGTTTAGAGTTAGCTCATGTTGTAGACTTGAATTTAATCTGTTACAAGTTTTATAAAATGAATAAATATTTATTAAAAATAAATACTTTGTGAATTGAAAAAAATAGGAATACAAAATTCTAATTGATCATTACATAACGTTATTTCTTAAATTATAAAAATATTGGAGACCTGACGGTATTTTTTATGTTTTCATTCTTAAAGTTATGAAAAATAATGTTCATGTTGCATCATATTTACTATGTTTTGCAAAGAATGTTAAAAGCTAATAAATTCAAAAAGATTTTATTTAATTGTTACAAGGTGCATAAATACAATACTTTTATACATGGATTTATTAAAATTAATAATTATAAATAGAAGTACTTCCACTTTTGAAACTTTACTAAAAATATCAAACAAAAAAAAACATGGCTTTGAATATAAAATTGTATTGTAACAATAATCACATTTACAATATCAATCACCTTTACTTTTTGAAATTGTCAAAACGTTGAAATTGATTTTAGATGAATTTAAAATAAACTATTAATGAGAAAATAAAATAACTAAGTAATTTTAGAGAGGGATATAAAAAAACAGAGAAAATTATTAAAATATTATTTGTTCTTAAAATGTGTGAAGAGATTATATTTATATAAATTTAAAATTCCCTTTGCGCACTATATTCTAAATAAAATATTTATATATTTTTATAAGAGTAATATTGCATGAAGCTAGTTTAAATAATCTAATAGAAAAATAATTTTCTCTGTCATTGACATCACTTTGATTCAAGTGTAAAAATGAAAAATAATAATTTTTCTTACAAAAAAACTGTTGGCATTTCTCAAAATTCCATTCACGATATCCATCAGCTTCATTAAGAATCTTTTTAGAGTATAATAAGATTTCAGAATTTGATGGTTATTTAATACTGAAAAATATGATTGGCACAAAAGTGAAAAATATCTCTACGAAATGGAAAATAAGAGTAAAAAATTGGGAGAAAGAAACCTAAAGAAGACACGTTGCCAAGCAACATTGGGAACTAATTAGATTTGCAAATGGAGAGATGTTATTTTCTTGAATCCACCAAAAAGCTTGAGGGAACAGAGTGTATCAAAACTATTCAACTTTTTCTTATCTTTTTGATAAAGGTCTTTGAAAGATATATTAAATTTTCTCGAAAGATATGCTGGCGCCGTAAAAAATGACATTTCTTTGAAATTTCGAAGCTAATTATAACTTGAATATAAAAAAAAAGAATCGTATGCTTTCTACAAATTTAGTTTCGAAAGAAATTTTGCGAAGTAATGAATACTGGCCATTAAATACGGTTTTTTAAGATAATTTCATAATTGGAATGGAAATATAAAAAAATCATGTATGACATCTTTTCCATTAAAATGGCTAATGGAATGCGAAAAATTCTTTAATTTAGGTGCTGACTTTAATCTGACAAAAGTTTGATGTTATTGCTCTTTTCCATTACAAAATTAGCACGCGCAAAATATAAATATTATGTTTCATTTTTAAAACTATCTAATGAAATTTACGTTAATAATTGTAAAATAAATACTATATAAATTTGTGAATAACTGAAAAATACCCCTAATACAAGAACTACTACTAAAATATATTATAAATATATAAATAAGAAGTTTTAATCTAGATAAATGTTATTACATATTTCATATTTTGTATTAAAAAATTTATATTTCTTTTATATTAGGATAAGAAAATAAAGAGTCTTTAATGAGTGTCATAATAGCTATTCGTGAAAAAATGAGTTATAGTTTCACACTCAGAAAATGGTCAACTGAATTCTTATTTGCATGAAATATGATATATCGAATATTTAATATGTTAATAACTGTTATATAAATATTGTGACTTTATTGTAAGATTTAAATGTAAGAGAAATAGTTTGTGACAAAAACTATAGATAATATAGAAAAATGTATAAGTTTTAATCTGAATATAAAAAGAAATTTTTATCACTTTATAGCATAATTTTTATTAAATTTCATAAAATTTTCAAAGAACAGCTTATTTAATATTTTTAAAAGTTTTCTTAAAGTTTCAAGTTTCACAACTTGAGGAATAAAAAAACATATGAGGCTTTTTTCTTTCGCTCATATGTAAGAGTTAACTATTTTTTATTTTGTTGTAAATTCAAAATTGCATATGTTTGTACATTTTTAAATGAATAAATTATTTCTGCAAATTTTTCTACACATTATTTACAGTATTTTTTAATATTGTTTTAATATATTACAAAAAAATAATTGAATTATATATAGGGATATGGGAATTCAACTCAGCTCATAATAATATCATAATAACTTTCCATTTTGTTTAATTGAAATTGCAACAGCTTTCAGCATCAGCTAGAAGATTCTGGTGCATAATACATTCTCACTCTCTCTTTATATATATATATATATTGTGAATACCAAAATTAAAATATTTAAGAGGGGTTATAATAATAAATATCATTGTTTTATCATCAGCTCTTCAGTCACTGAACACTGTGAATACATGTTAATCACACACACACACACACACACACACACACACACACACACACACACACACACACACACACACACACACACACACACACACACACACACACACACACACACACACACACACACACACACACACACACACACACACACACACACACACACACACAGAACTTTCTACATAGAATATAATCATTCCTTATTAGAAATAGTGCAAATACGCACATTTTCAGGTGCAAATAAGGTAAGAATGCAAAGTAAGTTTGTTGATTTGCGCAACACTGTGTTGTCAACAGATATTCGTAATAAAAACTAACCAGTTGTCCAACGTAACATCAGCTGATTTCAGGTTGTTTTATAATTTGTTGTAAATTAAAAAAGTTGAGGACTTTATATAAAATTACGAGGTATTAGAATCACTGTAATGCACAAAAATTTAAATATCAAAAATCAATAATGAATATAATAGTAATTAGTAACTAGATGAATGATTTTCTTTGGAGTATCTTGATACTATAATTAATGTTCTGAGCAAAATAATTTAACAACACCAATATGCGCTTGATTTTATTTGAATGATTCATCATCATCCCTTGGGATATTTACGTAAATTACAATGCAAATTTTAGGATTATTCAACGGCATTCCTTATGCATTTATAAAAATATGCAGGGCCTATATTTGAAGTCCCATATTTTTCAACAAGTTATTACATGAACTTGCTTTCATTTAGAAAACAAACTATTAAGTGAACCAGTAATGCCATTTGGTCAACAAACAGTGAGGAATTCACAAAAACTTTACTAGTTTCATGAAAAATGAAAAAAAATTCAATAATCGCAACACGACTTTTTTCACTTAACTAAATAATTTCATTTAAATCCTATTGAACAAATTTGGAGTGAAATATTGATAATTTAATATGATAAATGTATGGAAGAATGTTAAAAGTGAAACAAATGAGTATTTTTACATTCCCTTTTGCATTTTAATAAGTTCACTTCACTGAGGAATCAACTAGAAACGTCGAATATTTAGTGTTCCACAATTTTTTAGAACTGATAAATTTAATTAATATCCAAAGTAATCAATTTTAAATTATTTTAAATCATAAATAATGAATTGATTTTATTTATTAACTTATTTGTACAGTTCAAATGATAAATAAATAAAATATGCGTAATAAGTTTGACCCTTAAACAATGCATATTCATGATTGTATGCCAGTAAAATAACAGTACAGACAGTTCAGAGCACAATTGTACTCTAAAGAGTAATATTTGTAAAATAATTATAAATTTTTCAATTCAACAGATATTTATAGATATTTATTACACACTGCACCCATTACCAAAAATTAAATAAAATTTTGCGCATGCTAATAAACAAATTAATAAATAAAATAAAATAAATTTTACATATTACGCATGCTAACAAAATATAAATAAAAAAACCATTAAATATACATTTACTTATAGAATTAGAAATATTATTAAATTAGATAGTTTAATCAAATTATAATAATTTATTGATTGTTATGGCATTAACTGAAAATAGGGAACACAATTAATTACACCCAATTTGATTTTGAGGACATTTCTCATAAAAATTGAAATAAAATGTATTTTTGGAAGAATTTAAAATGAATGAAAGAAAATGAAAAGATTATGTTTTTTTTATGTCGAGAGATATTAAAACTTTAAATTAAAAAAATGCCTCATTTTTTTGTCAAAATGAACAAAGCCATATTCAGAAGTATCATTTCATGTCACTTACACAATGAATAATAAAAATTCTAAATGCAGATCAAAATTAAAGAAACAAGTATTTTAATCAGCTTTTGAGATATTCGCTAAGATATAGATATGAGAAATATGAAATAATAAAAAATAAAATTCCCTTTGAATGTACAGAGAAATGATTACTTTTCTGAAAAAAAAATAAATGAATTTTCGTTATTGCGTTAAAAACGATGCTTTTTCTGCCACATATTGAAAAAAATTAGGGTTGGAAAAAATAATTTTATTTTACAAAAAATCAATAAGCAAGCTGCTGGGAGGATTACATTGTAAAATAAATCGAAAAAAGAAACCACTTTCAAATATTTATGAATATTGATTTGTCAGAGGAATTTTTCCTTTGTTTCTGTTCGGGTCCAACGTTCTTAGCGATTATTTGCATTTATATGCGATAAAATAGAAATTAGAATTTTCTGCAACTATTGATTGGAAATAGAATTACTTTGAAAATGGAGTAATTAATTTTCCACATTTGATATTTTTAAAATTTAAGTTTTATTTTATTTTCACATTCGTAAAGCAAATTGTTTAAATAGGTTTATTTAATTTTTTTCCTTTAAATTGCAGAAGAGATATCTTTGATATTTTTAGTTTTTGAATCAGAATTTTAAAACTGAAATTGAAAAGAAGCTATACGAACAATTTTTGAATTTGAACATTTTTTAAAATGAGGGGCTATAAACAATTGTACAAATAAAGTTATAATATTCAATAGTATTTAATTTGATGCATTATATTTGGAAAATTTCCCCCAGATAATGCATGAGAAAGAACAATCTAAGTGGTTCAATTACCTAGAAAAACAATTTAATACAATTAACTGTATAAAAACTTCTCGAAAGAGATTTTATGAGTTTTAAGCCTTGAGGATGATCTAAAGTTTTATTCCATTAATATTATATTTTTATAATTAATTGAAATTCCTTGACTACTTACTAATACTCTTTATTCCTTTATATTTTATTATTTTTGTGAATCATTAAAAAGTCAATGTTTGCATGCATCTTTGTCACTTTTTTTGTAAAAAACATTTATTGAACTCGCCATTTAATAAAGATACCATGACTGTTGTGCTGATGAACATGGATGGGACTATATTCCATCATGTATGAGTCGAACTTGATTACATCATAAACATTTAGAGAATCGTATAAGGAGTACACACAACTGATATTTAATAAACTTGAAAATAAACACTTTGCATACATATATCATTCACTGCTTTGTATGCAATATGTTGTGTAAGACATTTGTAAAAATTTCCATGAATATTGTTAAGCAAATTGCATAATAATCTAGCAAATTTTAAAATAATGTGTATTTAAAAAAGGATGAAATATTACTATCAATGATTTATAAATATGAATTCAGAGTGTTATTGAAAGCTAATTTTTGAAAGTAATCACTTTGAATTAATTTAAGAGAATATTTTTACAAATAACACTTTATATATATATATGATTAGAATTGTTATTTATTACTACAATTTATTAGTCAAAATATACTCTAAGCTCAATATTCTGCAGACACTTTTATGAGCTTATTGAAAATTTATATTACTCTTGCATTCTCAGTTGGATTAAGATCTGGGGATTTCACTGGATAGTATCAGTTCTGGCAAACCATCTTTAATATAAATAGGACATAAAATATTTTGATTCAAGCCTCATCTTCTATTATCATTGCAAATCTCATGGCAATGCTTATATATATGAAAATATTTTAAACCATAACTTCGCTCTACATAGTAATATTGAATCTTAATATAAAGTAAATTTATTTGTTTTAATTAAAATTGCATGAACAATTTTATTTAAAATGATCCATTAAAAAAACGCATTTAAAATCAATCGTAATAAATATTTACTTTGATTAATTTCCTTGAATTAAATGGCCTTTGAATGTATAGAAAATTACCAAATTATTTTCTTAATTATGAATTTTATTGTTATTTATAAAATTGCGCTTAGGAATAAAGGAAAAACTGTCAAACTTTTGTTCCATCAATTACGATTAAAACATTTTCAAGATTACAAAAACTTTCATCTTGTACATGTTATATTAGATTCCCAATTTCTACATTTATTTTAAAACTATTTTTAAAGAAAAGATATTTAATCGAAATTGAAAATTTACATTACTAATTCAATGATCATTTTTGCTACGATTACAAAATTATATTCATTTATGTATCACCTGCCTCTTATATTTATGTAAATATTATATTTTACTCACTTTGACTTTGCATACATAATCATAAAAAAAAATTATAATTAATTTACGCACTATAAAAAATTAATATTACAATTAATATAATAATTATTAATAAATTTAATTAATTTACCCACTATAAAAATTATTTCCGTAAGCAGTTCATAATATAAACTAATGAAATTATTTTTATTAAAAAATTAGTTTTTTTAAATGTTGTATAAATAAAAATAGTACGTTTATTTGTCTCCTTAAATAGACCACACATATGTTTATTTATGTACTTACATAAACATAAAAAGCTAATGTAACTATTTAGTTTTTCATAAATTACCATTAAAACTTGAAAGTTTTTACAAATACAAGGATGCAAAATTTCTTCAAAAACTTAAATCTTTATTCATAAATTTAACTTTAAAATCTTTTATCTCTGCTTGTAAAACGATTTAACTTCACACAAAAGGATTTTCAGTGAAAATTAATATTTTTTATTACCATTTAAGAACAAAGAAAGTGCATTGGAATCAAGAAACCATACTTCTTAAAAACATTTATATAAAACTATTAGATTTTGTGATCCATTATATTAATAAAAAAACCCTCTCTCTTGTATCTTGTATTACTTTATTATGTATTTTGATAGCTAACATAAGTATTTTTATAATTTATGTTTAAAAATGTAACCACATTAAATTAGAAACAGTAAAAGAAACAAGCTTTAAATACTATCAGCCAGTAGAAAAATGAAAAGTAGAGAGAGAAATCTGAAGAAAATATATATATATATATATATATATATATATATATATATATATATATATATATAAGAGGAGAAACAGTCTTTCTTAAATATTTCCACCAAATAAGGTGCTCAAACCAATCCACATCAATCACACAGAAGTTCAAGATCATGATTAACTTTCTGAGTTACAGTCAAAAATAAGATGATTGATTTTCCGTAAATACCATAACATTTTGGTTCACGAGCAAGATATATGTTTACTAAGTTACTCAGCCATGAAAATGCCAAAATTTCTTTAGGAACGGATCCATCTAAAATGATTAAAGTCTTATAGTAAACGTATTAAAAACTGAATTGCTTGGCTTATTTGAGAAAATAAAGCACATAAATAAGTCGTTTCTTTTAAGTATTATCATAGTTGACATAATTTGTAAGTTAATCTTAAAAAGTAACATTCAAACTTGAAAAAATGAATTTATTAGTCATTCTTGTAAAATATGCTTTAAGCTTTACTTTACTTTATATCATTTTATATTTAATGAAATAAGAATAATCTAATCGAAATGTCATCTGAGATTATTTTAAATAAATAATGAATACACATATAAATTAATTACATGGATTATATAAATTTATATACTTTACAATTAAAATTATTACAGAAGTAAATATTAATTTGTTTGCTCTATTTAATTTGTAAAATACTATTTTTGACATTAGAAAATTTCAAACATAAATGATTTAAATAAATGGGAAAATTTGGGGCACTGATTTGTCGACATAATTTATATAATTGCGTATAGTTAGAAGATTTTTAGCTCTAAAATAAATACTAAAATTAAAATATTTTAAAATTAATATTAATTGTTACCAACATAAGTTTAGGAATTTAAATGTATTTTTCTTATAGAGTCTAAAATGTTTATCTGAAGGGTCTAATTTAAAGTTTATTACAAATCATTTTCTGAAATGTAACTAGCTTTTTTTTTAATTTGAAAGTGAAATGGATGTCATGCTATTTATGTTTCAAACTGCCATTTCATTTGCCTTGTCAACATGCATTTGGCAAACAAAAATTGCGTTAAATTTCCACTCAAATTTATGTATGTGTCCTTATCATTATAGAAACATCTATTTTAAATGATTCATATGAATTACAATGAACTTAAAGTGAACCGCTTAATCATCAGTAAACATTTAATGGATGATTTTGGTCAATTTTTTCTGTCATAATATTTTCTTGTCATTTCAAAGTAAAGTGATTTTTACCTTATATTTTAAAATAAAAATACAATCGGAAGAAGATATTTCGAAAAATTATTTGTTTATAAGTTCTAATTTTCATCAAGTTATTTAAAATCACAATGTCTGGAGAAAAATGGAAAAAAGTTTTCTAAGTGGAATTACGATATCTATCACTTAGTATTCAGACATTTATGCAAATAAACGTTACCTAATATCTTGAACTAGTCCATGCCATGTTCAAGGTATTAGGTAAACTTTCTAATCTATGTGTTCTTAAATATCTTGCACTAAACAACATTGACATTAATCGCTTGCAAGATGGCATGAAATTCTGAGTTGTCTGTAGTTGTTGGATATCAAAGAAATGTTAAACTCTTAAAATACATGTCTAAAGAGTCAAACCTTCCAAGCCCGGGGAAGACAATAGCTTTTGTGATTGAGAAGTAAAAGATGACCAGCGATTGTTGGAATTGATTTTAACCCATAATATCCACAAAACTAAGAGACAGAAACCGATGAGCATCGTCCAAATAAATTTGGAAAATTCTCAACTTACTCATGGATCCTATACCAGGGTTTCAAACAGGCATTCGAGACAGCTGTTTTGACAAATACCATCCTCAAACAATCATATTTGCTTGGTTTCTAAAGTTATTTTACCCCTAATAACCCTTTGACTACAAAATCAAACAAGGGAATAAATTGAGGATTTTACATTTATGTAAAGAATTAGACAACACATTATGCATAGACCACACATTATGTATCGTATGTACTAGATGCATACCATATATACGGTAATAAACTACAGTATAAATCATAAACAATCTAGATAAAAAATTATTTGATTATATTATGAGTTATCTAACAAATTTGAGAATATGCAGCATCAATCATTTTTTTATCTAATATTTTCCTGCAAGGGCTCAAACACAATTATTTTATCCTAGTAGCCTGTATGAAAATGATACATTTCTAATTATTAGAGTATGTCCAAAAGTGACAGTATATACTATTCAGTATAAAATCCATAATTTACTAAATTGTTCTAGGACTATGCAAATACACATGTCTATATAACTATTTAAATACATCATGATACTTAATATTTTAACTCTAATTCACGATTATATAAAGACAAATTTTAATATAATATTTTATGACAAATAAGAGTACAGATTATTGGTTTGTGTTGTAAATAAAATTTTATAAATTTTAACTGCAAACGGTAAAACTAATTAAAAATATTTTCATATTTATCTTTTAATAATTTGTATGGAATCCTTACGAAAAGGCACAACACTTAATGACAGAAATCCCATATTTTCTTTGTTATCTCGAATGAATTTTAAGTTTAAATATTAAAATTGAATTTGGCTAATTAAATTTTGACTATTAATATACACTGGATATTTCACTAATTTATCGATTAATTCTCTAATTGACAACACCAATCATAAATGTGAAATTGGATGAAGTTGATTTAAAAATTTCACACACACATTATAAAATTACATATTATTTTATAAAATTACATATGGTAATTTTATAAAAATTATTTATGTTTTCATAATTTCAAATATCAACAGTAAATATATAAGATTATATACATATGGTATTACAATCACAATGTCTTTCTATAAAGTCAAGTTTTTTCAAAACATTTTCCCGCTTAATGGATTATCTTTTTGGTAAGTTTTCATATAATGAAAAAATTATCACATTACAGGGAAATTTTAATGATAAACGCCATTATTTTAAAGGCAAGGGTTTTAAAATCGCAGCTTTTTGAGGCTATAAGATTAAAATTTATAAGTTTAAACTAATCATGAGTTGCAAGTTTTTAATTTGATAATACACTGGTTAATGATTAGGATAAGCTGATTCTATTTAAACGCAAGTTTAAAAAAAAGAAAGAAGATTTAAAATATTCTAAGAATATTTAATGCTTAGTCACGACTTAGGGGGGCAAAATAGTGAATATAATATAATCCTCCAATATTCGAGCAGTCACAAAACCAATAGAGACTTTATTGAAAATGTTTGTTTTTATCTGCAAAGAAAAGTCTTATCCTTTAAAGATTATCTATATTTGCAATCAAGAATTTGATATGACGACAAGTCATACAATGAAGTTTAGAATTGTCAATTTTATTATTTTTGTGAAAAATGTTTCAGTATTAAGAGAATAACTTTATTACTTAATTATTCATTATGAATTATGCTTTGACCTTCGTTTCGTGATGAACATTTACAGTAATTCTATATAATTATGATATTATACAATATTATAAATTATGTTTTGTGTTAATTAATTATGACCATTTTAATTAAAGTAATTTAATTTAACAAAATAAATTTTTAACATAAACTTGGTTGGGAATTAATTATCATACATTTTACGAATTGTTAAAAAATAATGTACAATTTCATAATTCTTATCAAAATTTGAGGCATGCTTTATTTCAAATATCTTTGCTTCAAAATTATTTATTTTGTTTTATATAATCCTTTAAAAAATAAAATATTTGTATAAGAAAAAATTACAATAGAATTAAAACAGTACATAAATAGTTCAATGGAAATTAATTAATGGAGAGTTTTTTTTTTGCAAATAAACTATATAATTTATATATTTAATAAAAAACTTTATTAATATAATAATTTCGAAAAAATTACGTTTAAATTAAATAACATCAAAATTTTAGCATACTTTAAAAATATTTATGAGCAACTTTTTTGTGTAAAATGTATAAGCTTTTATAGCAATAATATGCATTTCATATGAATACAAACAAACTTTTCAAAATAGGCTCCTACCAGGATATGAAGGGTCTTTTCTGGATTTGGAGATTATAACATTCTAATCTGATTGATTAGAATTTTTTTTAAATTTAATTAAACTTGTAACATTATATGTTGTACTAATATTCTTTATTACCAATAAAATATATTATGATATCAAAATTAATATATGAAAAGAAAAAAAAAATATATATATATATATAATTATATCTATAAAGAAATCTTTTAAATATTTCAAAAGCTATTGTGTTATGTTTATATCATATATATTTCATTTATTAATATGTTGAAATAAAATCATAATTAAGCAACTAATTTCTTAATTTAAAAAAAATTCATTCTTCAATTGGTACAACAGTCGTATAACCCAGCTTACAAAATTATGAGTTTTCTGGGCGATGTAGAAAAGTTGCTCAGATGATATATTGTGACATGACAGATGATATACTGCGATGATGTAAATACTAGTGGTTGCCAAAGTAGAATTTTCTGTATGATTCTTGTATGTCTCCATCTCTATGATTTAATTACTAGGTTGTAAAACCAGGTTGCCATGTAAGCCAGAAAATCCTCCAAAAAATCATCGAATTCATATTCAAGTTGGGTATGCTGGATTATACGGCAACTATACTTTTTAATAATTTTTATACGTGGAAAAATATTTCAATTTAATTTTATTTAATTATAAAGCACATAATTATAATTTTAAAATTTTAATATAATTCAATATTATTAATTAAAGATCTGTTGCCTACGAGAAATAAATATGATTGTCAGTAAAGACATTTTATGGTTGATAAGTCTTAAGCTAAAACATGGAATGTTTTTATAAGGATCTTATAGATAAGTAAAACATTAATATAACACTATTTTTATAAAAGTAATTTTAAACTGAATTTAGGTACCTGATTAATACCCAAAAAAGAACACGGGAGAAGAAATATCACTTAAAAACTAGACTATAAAAAATTTCCATTCAACTGAAAATTCAATTATCTTTGACGTATGCTTATAGCAAAGCTGTGATAAAACTTTCAAAACACTTTAGAATAATAACAACAAAAAATTTCTGTTCTGAATAAACAAAAAAGTTTAAAGTAAACAATGTTTATTCCAGAATACAAGTCTTATAGTGAAATCGTACATTAATTATTCCAAGCTTCCAAACTAGTATATCAAGTCCCACTTTAGCATAAATATCAGCTGCATAAAAAATGGGCTAAGAAAAGAGAAATTTCTTGTCAGCTTTGCCTAAGTACCGGGGATAATCTATCGACCGCTCGGATGAAAGGCTAGACACGTTGAGCTTATCTTGCTTAAAAAGAAAGATAGCGAGAGTTTTGCATAGCCCCACAACCATCAAATACATGGAAAAAAATCCATCACTATCTTAGAGTTGTGTGTGTAGGTATGTGAGCTATAAAATTTCTCTTTAGCTCCCTCTCTCTCTCTCTCTCTCTAGGGAAACTGTTTTGTGCACATGTTTGCTTGTATTGAATACCGACCAACCCATACCTTACATAATTATTAGTGAATGTGCGTCAACTATGATGTTTTTTAAAGAATAAAAAATCATAAAGGGTGTAAGACTATAACAACAAACATAAATGTGATAAAATGGTGGTTATAACTATAAATAAAAGAAAAATATATTTGTATGCAGGGAAAATATTTTTATTAAATTATTGATTCATAAAATCCTTTTCCAGCATAGTTCTGTTTCAGGGCTATACGTGTGAGAAATTTGTTTATACATAATAAAAAAAATGCTAAAGTATACAAAGAAAATTAGTATTAATGAAAGAATATTTAAGTTTATAAAATTATAGTAATGATTTTTCAAACTGACAACCAGTAACTATGTAAAAGTGGAGATTTAGCAAAACGTTAGCTGGAATTAAAAGTACTAAATGTATCACCTTGCTGCCAATATAGTTTTTTTTCCTTTAATCCCTTAAGTATGTTTACTATTGTGACAAAATAAACAAACATTGATTTATTTCCTGTTTCAAACTATTAATAGAAATCACTTTGTTCTTTTAAAAAAATTTTAAGATTTTGTCACAACCTCTAACTAGTATCAATTGTTTTTGCTAAAAAATAATCAAGTATTGAGGTAAAATTTACATCAAACTCAGCGTATATCAAAATACTTAGATTGTTTTCCTTTAGTATTAGCTTATATATTAATAAGTTTAAAGCACCAATAATAAAACACGAGTCATTCTCTTTCATCATTCCGTTTTTATTACGTTTCGTATGAATTACTTTAAGACCTTTAAATTTCAAACCAGGAATTTCAAAACAATTAAAAATCTAATTCGTTAAAAAAGAATGTAATATAAAAATATTTCTGTACTTGAGTTTTAGATATTGAATCTCATTCAGATGCAAGACAATCCTTCTTAACTAAATCTTTGATGACTTTAATAACCTAATTATGATATCTAGATATAAGTATTATTATATATGTATTTTACGTATGAAAAAATCATTTGTTTTATATATATATATATATATATATATATATATATATATATATATATATATATATATATATATATATATATATATATATATAATATATATATATACATATATATATATATATATATATTATATATATATATATATATATTTTATATATATATATATATATATATATATATATATATATATATATATATATATATATATACACATAACACGAATGATTTTTTCATTAATTTAATGGATTTGCAATACCCCACTTGTTGAGTATAAATTATATCAATGCACACACACAAAAATATGAATTATTTTAATGAATTTAAACTATTTCATAAGTTTTCTAATAATTAACCAGTTTCATCACAATTTATTAATTTTTTCAAATTTGAAATGAATGCAATTTTTATGGTTTTAATTAAATCTAAAAAATGTAAATATAATAAAATTAGAATACATTTTATATTTTTATAAGAAATTTAGCAAGTCATCTAATCAAGACACATTAATACTATCTTTTGCCTTAGAAAGTTACATTCGAGATTCTAAGTCTACTTTTTGTTCTTATCACAGAATTTTTTGACAAAATGTTGTTGTTGTTGCACCAATACACTTCCATGTACTTAGCGTATAAAACTGTTGTTACCACTCTTTGCAACAACTTCAAGTACTGGAATTCATTTTGGCTGAAATGTTTGTGAATGTTTCAGATGTTTATCATAGTCATATGCAGGTTACTTTTTATGTCTATGCATAAAAAAATGACTATGATCATAGTCATAGTCATAGTCATTTTTTTATGCATAGACATAAAAAAATAACCAGTAACATCTTCTCACGAATTTTAATAGATTATATTACAGCCATTCAGTCCTGTTGAACCACACCGCTCATATGTTTGTTGTAAGAATTAATCAAATTCAGCAATATTAAAAATGTGTATCCTTTTACCTATCCCTTCACATAAAAGAAAGGTTTCACAATATTCTCTGTTAATTTAATCACAACCTGAGTAACAAAGGGATGATCATTTCTTAAATCAGATCTTTTATCGCAATAGAGAGAAAAATTAAAACAATATCCTTTACTTCCGCAGAGAATCCAAAATTTGTATCCAAAAAGCATTGGTTTGTCTCTGATATATTGTTTCAGACTATTCCTACTGTAATACATAATAAATATTTCCTTAATGCCTAGTAAAGTATCGAAATTAAAAAAAAAATATTATTGACAAACATTTTATTTTGAATTCTTGTTGATGGGTATACTAACGTACAGATCTATTATCCACAGTATCTAAATATGGTTTCGACTTTTGGAAGTGGTTTTATGACATTCATGTTTCAACTGGATGACGTCAAGACCTGCAACATCTGATCAGTATTCATGTTTACAAGTATTTAAAAGATAACGAATTGGGGAAGCAAAATTCTTATAAAAACATGTATTCCATTAGTATTGAACAAGAAATTATATTCGTGTTTTATGTCTTGCATATTACACAGTTTCTTTTTCAATGAGATTGTAGATTTCACTTGAATAAAACTGCTCAAATGATGTTATGGAATTTTATCCTTCCATGTACTTTCCGCATATTTGAACAAGTCACGAGCAATTGATTCCACCTGTGTTTATCATTTTGTATATTACAGTTACCAGTTCTGCATCTAAGTTGACTGATATATCATATTATACTTTATCCTCTTTGTTGTGGAAACACTGGAACGCATGAACAGTTCGGGTTAGAAGCTATCACTTATTATAATCTCTAGAGACACAGGAATATCACTTACAATAATATCACCAGTATTTACTTCATTCTCATAATCTTAATCTTCATCATTTGACATCTGGTGTTAAAACAACAATTTAAGTGTCTCACTCTCAACTGAATTTTAAATGCTGCATAGTTATAATACTTCTTCTAACTTCAGGAATATTTACACTGACATAACTTAGCAGAGATGAAACATTTGAAAGGAAATGAATTTTTTTTTAACTCTTGGTTGTAAGGACAGAAAAAATGCCTCAATTGTATACTGACTGTCCTGCTGTCCTATTTAGAGGACAGTTAAGAAATAATAAACTAAAACTTAACTAATAACAATGTATCCCTAATTAACCTTCAGGTTGATAATGAAAGAGAATTTTCATGTAAAAATGCCCAACCGTATGTTCAAAGTAAACTGAAATCTTCAACTGCAAAATTATTATACAAACCACGCCCACTAATGTGATAAATAGACAAAGTGTCCAGAAGAAGAGGAGACAGAGATAACTCACGCTATACAGAAGACATGCTTTAGCAGATAAAATATTCGTACTAAGCAAATGTTAATTTCCACATGCTGTTTTAGCTGTACATGAATTAGGGCAGGGGGATGGAATGGATTAAAGTTTCCATTTCTTATTCTCAGTTAGACATTTTAATTTACTGATTGAATACGATAAATGATTGTTGTAAATTTATTAAAAACTATCAAAAATTATTATATATCTATTACAGAAAAGATAATATGATATGGATAGTACTTTTTAATTTTATTTCTTACCGGAGAATAAATTATATATAACTAGTTTTATTGGTTTTTAAATATTTAATGAAATATCATAGAAAGGAGCAAGACTAATAGACATCTTAACTGACCTTTTTATGTATAAGTTGATACTTCTTGTCCTTAACAAGGTTTTTAGAAAAGAAAACACAAAAATAGGGAATGTATGCATTTATAATTCTTAAAGGTAATTAACTAAAATGTCACAAAAATTTATGTTTACATTGAACTAAAATAATCAAAGCAAAAGTGATATATTTTAGTTGTTCACAATACCATCATTTCCAGTATTTGAATGAGAAAAAAAATCTTAAATATTTTATAAATTATTTTAAGAGGAATCGTATGCTATGGGATCTGCCATAAATAAAATGCTTGAGTGTAATTGGACCATACTTTGAAAAGACTGCAATTGTGTTTCAATTTTGTGATTATTTTTATTATTTTATTTATTAATTATAATTATTTTTATTAATTATATAATTGTTATTATTTTTAATAATAAATCCCATCAAAAATATTTCTATCAACATTTTTTCTGACTGATATCGAACTTATTTTCTGGTATACATGTACACTTACTATTTTAACCATCATAAGTATGCTAAAAATCTTTCTTCTTTTCTGTGTCATGTTATTTAATATGATACAGAGATAATGTAGTTCTGTATCATTTTTATCATTAACGTTCAGTGTGGTCTGTTTTATTTTTAAAGTATACTCATTTAATCTTCATAATTATTAAATAAATCAGTATCCTAATATGAAATTTTTGTAATATTAGGCAAGTCTATTAAATGAAAGCTATTTTACAAACATTGTGGTGTAAAAAATTATTGAATAATGAAGAAAGTTTTCCCTTTTATCAGCATCTGAAAAGAATGTTAATAAAATGATGCCCAAGACCAAATTGTGTGAAAAAAAATCCTGCATAGAAGCAGCAGAAAACATAATGTGGATGTAAAGTCCATGGTGGAATCAACGATTTTGTGGCGAAACATGATCTTAGTAAATAACGAATAATAGAAATATAAGAGAAGATTTAATTAATGTGTGTGATAAGATAAAAAGATAAAAATGGCTAATAATTTTTAAATGAAGGTAAAAAAATAATGTAAATTCAGAAGGATGCTCATGAAATATGAGGCATGAGATCACAGGACAGAGATTCAATCTAAACGTGTTTCAATTGTCTCTAATGCGAAGACATTTTAAATCAAGAATTACTTAAAGTAGAATGGAGACAAGATAAGAGGGGTACGGAAAACAATTTTAGAACGAACAAATTAAGTTCTTATCAAAGACACACTCTTAAATAATGACGTATTTCTTTCAAAATTAACAGGAACAGGAAGCACTGAGGGAGA
This sequence comes from Latrodectus elegans, assembly GCA_030067965.1. NCBI lineage: Eukaryota > Metazoa > Arthropoda > Arachnida > Araneae > Theridiidae > Latrodectus > Latrodectus elegans. Next base: position 74,477,201 of record CM057822.1, read on the forward strand.
ACGGAAATTCGATTAAACCAAATTAGCCTGTAAATGGAAAAGTATTCAAGAGGGAAAATTTTTATTTTATTTTTTATTTTTAGAGTAATTTTTTTCTGGAAGTCATATTCCTGTAATTAAAAGTATACTGTGTTGCATATAGATTTCCAGAACGTTCGTGTATTTCAAACTAATTGCTTATTTTCCGGTTCTGAAATGGTGATAAACTAATATTAAAGATACCATGACGTGAATTGCAATTATACTTAATTATTGAGATTCATGTCATGGCTTATTACTAGACATGAAAAGAATCTTATTTTTCTTATTCTTAACAGAGTACTGTTCTAAACACTACTTTAGAAATGCCTTGACTCTCACATTTCTTAAGTATTCTACCTGTACTTTATATATAAAACTTCTATAAAATTCTTATCTAGAGTAGAAAACATTTAAGCAACGATAAATCTAATTTAATAAAATTTTTAAAGTATATTTTTTTAAGTTTAACAAGAATACGTTATAGAAATTTACTTCATTTAAATATTTTAAATCACAATTTTGATGTAATTGAAAATTAATTTCTGATGGAAATCTTACTTTTGAAACAAACAATTCAATTTTATCTCAACACGATTTGCACATACTAAGATTTACCAAAATGATACAGTTCATACATTGACCAAGATATTTAAAAAAACATAGATTCTGAAATCCATGTATTTTATTAACCTGAAAATATACGCAAATAAATTGATATGATGTTTTATGTTAAGTTCTTATTGATGATACTAATAAATTGTTATTATTAATTAGTATTTAATAATTGCTTAACATAAATTTATTAGATGAAATGCACATGTTATGCGAATTGAATTAAATTTCTGTAAAAATTTATATATTTTTTTTATTTTTTTGGAATACCAGAAAGTGATAATAACTTTTTAAACTTAAAAAGTTAAAGCTTTTTTTCAAGAATATTTCATAAGATTTGAGAGAGGAAATGCAAAAAATCACATTAAAAAGTTTTTATCATTTTTTTTTCTGAGATACTCGCTTCTTATTTATAATTTATTTACATAGTAAATTTTAAGTGGTTGAATATTCATCGCAAATTAAAAACTCAGACAAAAAATTCTATTAACTTTATTAAAATCGCAAATTTGTCAGATCATTTTTTGAAAAATATTAATACATTTATATCTCGGTAATTAACGCATACCAACAAAAATATGAAACAACGTTTTACTCAGAGCTCCATTATTTATTGAGCTTTTATTAAAAAAATTCTTATCTCTAGAATTAGAATTAAGATTCAACTTTTTTAAAATAATTCAAAAGTAGAGTTGTATAGTTTTATGATATCATAGCAAAATGTTGAATATTCAAATATATTTCATTATTAATAATTAATAGAAGTATAAATTTGATAAAGAAAAGTTATGCATGAAAAGTGATGCGTAAATAAACAAGTGTTTTAACAATAATTGTAAATCATTATAATGAATATATTTACTTTAAATTTATGGAGTTATATTAGCTTATTTTAAAATGGTTTATAATTAAATTTTTTACATAAATATTTGCTGTTCAATTGGATATTATCAAAGTACACATTTTAGTTTTTTTATACGTTTTTGAATTTATGAAGACTGTCTAGCTTTGCTAAAGGATCTTGTATTTGTGTCAAAAACAACAAAATACACTTTGGTTTAAATATTTGGATAAAATGTAGATATAAATATATCCTGCTGGGCCAAAACTTAGTCAAATTTAACTTTAAAAATCTATAAAAAAGGAGTAATAGTAAAACTGTTGGTTTTGCAAGGAATAGGTTGCAAAGAAATGATATTAAATTTAGAAGCAAAACAATAGGATTATTATAAAATGGTGGTGTGCTGATGATTGAAATACCATGGATACGACATCAATATATTGCATTCATTTGTTCAAGCCACAAAATGTGTTCATTAGGATTGACAGAGCCTAATACTGCATTACTAAATCCACTTAGTATGCAAAAACTGGAACGATTTGGAAGAAATTCTCTACAAAAAGAACATTTGCTTATAATTCTTTGATGCAAATCAGTTATTTTTATCAGTGTTATTTCTTTTTATGATATAATTTTAAAGATTCATCAAGCTTTTGGCTCTGACATTGAATATGCATAACGGGAAGACCCTCATATACACGTAATTAAACTCATTTCAAAGTATACCTATGTGTGTGTTGCTACACTATGAAACAAACAACGTAAATGAAATATAACATACATAAAATTGTGTATTTTGAATAACTAAAATGTTATTAGTTGTAGATGAAAACGTGTCCTTGGGATCTTTGCAATTTTAATAAAATTTAAATTGAGAGAGATAAGGATTATAGCTTATACTCCGAATATGCATTTTTATACCATTCATCTCTCTGACCAATTTCTGTGGTTAGATTTAGAATATTGCTTTTTTACTGCACAACACAGAGAGAACTGATTTTTCTCTCACAGTGTTATACAACAATTTAATAGAAATATATGCCTTTAAAATCACACACAATCTCATTCGCGAGAATATGAAAATGCAACGAAATAATAAGGAGGAGGTGAGATGCAGATCCGGAGATCCAAGCACCATGATGTTAGATGTCTGTTTTGGCTCAGGGTGGTGTTCTTTTTCGTCAGGCACCTACCCTTCGGCCTGTCCGACATGGGAGATCCTACCAATAGCAAGCTACCACCGGTATAGAACTCCGGGTCATTAGTGCACGCAAGGCTCTCCACCCTGACAAAGCAGAAACACCATGTTGACATATACCGAAGTGAACAGGCTTATAGACTGGACAATTAGGGCTGTTACCACGATAATTCTTCCTCTTCAACATTTACCTTTTTAGAACATCAATCCATTTTTAATTCTTAAATTTTGAAAGGGTGGATGATTCCTCCCTGCAATCACTGGTGCATGGGCAAACAGCCTGGTTCTTCATTTGCCCTCAATTGTGACAGAAGCTCTACAACAGCAATTTACAGACTAACAAATGGCCACACGAGAGGTCTCACGTATTTCAAAGACAGAAAATTGAGGTCTGTTCTAAATGTAAAACTGGACAGACTTTTTCTAATCATTTCCTGGACTGTTTAGGACTTTCCAGCGAGGATATATACTCATGCCCCCTTCTGGTCCTCGATTTTATTAGGGTTAGAAATCTGATGGACATTCTCCGACTTCATCAGATATTTGAAGGATAAGCCACAAGAACACAATGACAAAATACAAAAAATTTTGTCTTGCTGATAAATTATGAAAAGAAGTATCATCATTAAGTATATATATTTTTTATTTTAAGGGGTTTAAATTCTTGCTTCATTTCTTATTTCATCATTAAGAATGAATTTTTAATATTTTTACAATCGTTTGAAAACATTTTCAAAAATTGAGGGGGAGTGTTATAGAACTAATTGCGTTACACATAGAATAATTTTTGTACTTATAAAAATCTGTGCATTAGAATATATTTATATGAAATTATACAATATTGAACATCAAAAACGTATTAAATAATTTGACCAAATAGGAATTTAAGCAAAATAATGCTTTTTAGTAATCGCATATCACTTTGAACATATTACATCTATTATTATATGCGTTATAAATATGCTGAGAATTCTCTAAGTTTGAAATCAAATTTAACATCAAAATATTGAATTTTCCTGAAAAATTCAAAACAATGTCAGAAAAATACATTTGTTAAACTAATAGAATATTTCATTCTTGTTGCGTAACATTCAGTAAAATTATTTCCATAATCATATTTAGCCTTAGAAGAAACAGAGCAAAAATAATATTATTAATAGTTTATGATTATTTTGAATTTCATAATTGAGCTCTAATGGGACTAAAATAATATATTCTAGGAGAAAAGCAAGGATCATGGTCTCTTCATATTATAATTTGCGTTCTGGTGGTAACAGTATTGCTCATGTGATTTACAAATAATAATTTTTATTTTAACGAGCTTAAATTAAATAATAGGATTATCATTCAGACGAATTTCTTTTCAAAATTTTTAGTGTAAGGAAGTCTTTGACTAATTTAGAAACATGTAAATATTTTCTGTATTCGTTATCAATTTCCAACACATAAAGGTCTGATTTTATTTGCTCTTGTCTTCAAATAATTCCCAATTATAATTTATTATGAATAACAATGGGCTCTGGATGCAACATTTATTAGTATATTCTTAATCTGTAGTACAATAAGTATGGAGAAAATCCATTTCTCTTGTGACTTTGAAAACTTGAAAATAATGTAAATATTATTCCATGGAGGATAATGAATATTTCATGATAAAGTCCCAGACGATGTTCATATTCGAAGATTTTTCCTTTGATACAAATAAATAAGTTTTAAGTTATTATTGAGCAAAAGTGCAGAATTTCAAAAATGCTCCATATGTCGAGTAAAATTCATAAAATGGAATATTGTTAGAGTCACATAAAATATAGAACAATTTTTCTTTTATGGATTAATAACTCGCTTTAGTTTTATAAATCAAACAACTTATAAATATATATTCCAATTTCCTTCAGCATATTTTTATTTAATATTTAATATTTTAATGTAACTAATATCAAAATAATATTATTACATCAAAATATTGATATCAAAATAATATTATTATTAAACTGTTAATAATAATTATTCTTCTTCATTTTATTAGGTGCACAATTTATTCATAAAATTTATCAAAAAATAAATGTGATGCAATTAGATTTCAGTTATTTAGTTATCTTTTATGTTCAATATAAATACTGATGAGCTATGATTTCCTGAATAAGTCTCACGCTTATTTTGATAATGAAAATAGTTTCTAAAACTTCATTTTCCTTATTTTTATTAATTTTCATATTTTTGCAATATTATTTTTATGAAAACTGTACATTTTGTTAGAATAAAACACAGTATGAGAACAAAAGTTATGTTAAACGCCATCACATTTATATTTGGATTTAAAACAGTTTTTAAATATTATTTTTCAGATCGTTAAATTAATTGTATTTTTTTGCGATAAATTTTTCCAAAATATTATGTACGTATTTTGGATGATTTTGTTGTTTCAACACAGATTTACTATTGTAAAATCCTTTTAAAATTTATTCTTGATATTTTTAAAGTGAGAATTTGAAGTAATAAGTACTAATTTATGTCTTTACATTACTGTGCTTTAATCACATACTAACCAAACGCAATTCCCATTAAATTAAAACTGTAAGTTTTAAAATTTATAAATAAATAATTTATTTTAAAAGCATCAAATGTGCTTAGTGCATCTTCAATTTTTGCTCTTTCATAAAAATATTTTAAGTATGAATCGCTTATATAAAAACAATCAATCTATAGGGTAACTAAATACGAGGTATTACGTTATTTTCAAAAAATATAGAGATTATAAAATTGTATTCTATATTAAATATTTGAGCAGTAAGCGATGCAGTTTTTAAATTAAAAATTACGCTCACATGTTCATTTGTACATAATGTTTATAGAAGCAAAAAATTAGTATGCGACTAAATTTTAATCATGTATGGTATATATATATATATAAAACTTACATTTTATATACTTCAAATTAATACAAGATAAAAATAAAAAGAGAAAGTTCCGTTAACAATACTTGGAAAATAATCTAACACGAAGACATTAAGATTGAAAGCGTTGGATACGCAGGGAATCAGCCAATGAGAAATTTTGCAATGAGCAACTTATTTTTCAGATTATTTTCTCACGGATATAAATAATATTAGATTAAGAGATTGCAATAAAATATGTGATGACATCATTCAGCTTTACGTTCGGAGCATTATTCCAATATAATTATTTTTATTTCACAATTACAACTATATTTTCTATTGAAAATTTTCATACTAAATTGGTTCATGGATTTTTCTCACGCCTTTAACACATTAAATTTAACACTATAAGGAATTGTGATTTAGAAGTTAATATTTTATCTATCATATTTATATTGTGTTTTCATAAGTTTCCTGAATTTTTTAATATTCTTATCAGATGAGTGCTTTGCAATTTTTTCAGAAAATAATGCTGCAGAGAATAATTAATATTTTACGAGTGTGAAACCATTTATATTCTAAATTATTATAGTCTTTCGTTTTCCTTGTTTTGGGCTTCAATAAATCTATTATGTACTTTTTGAAAATACAATTTTTAGCATTTCCTTAAATTATGTCTTCAAAGGAAATATAAAACATTTTTATCATTAATAATATTATTTATTTTTATAACTATTAACATTATTATATAATTACAGTTATTTATTGAGATATGCGGGATGAAATAAGTTACATATACCCATTCATTTTATTCGATATGAAGTTGTTTTTAATTTACTTGCATATTTTATTAATTTTTGAAATGTTTTCACACATGAAGGCAATATGGCCTTAAATATGTCTCATATTTCTAGAACAATGACTGGATTTAATTTATTCACGTTAAGCTGAAAAAGAGTTATGATTTTTTTTCAGAATTTTTAGTAGTAAATTTAAATTGTTTTGCGATTTTTAAGGTTTTTTATGAAAATATTTCTTTAATTCAGAAATTACTAAGAATTTTTCTTGTTCGGTATCAGGACTGGCAGAAATGTATAGACAAAATATTCATTTGTCCCTCAATAAAAATTCACTATTTTTGTGTATTACTTCTTACCTTAATACTAAGCTCTTTTTCATTATTATAACGTTAAGAATTAAGATTTTAAAAGCATAAATTTTTATAAATTTGAAATCTAAAGCATACAGATTTTGTTTCTGGTTTTCAATAGTTGTTAGTTTAGAAAACGTAAATGAAGATAATATATTTTTATGATAAATTTAATAAACTATTTTAGTATTATTACTTTAGAATATTTACAAGCAGAATGTAACATAAGCAGTGAAATTGTAAAATTACTGGGAAACTTTTGTATGAAATTGTTATTTGAAATAAGTAATAGCATTTTAAGATCTATTCACTATATGGGAGTGGTGACTAAAATGTTCCGTTTCAATAATATATATATATATATATATATATATATATATATATATTGCAACTTTTTTATGTACTCATAATATATATATATATATATATATATATATATATATATATATATATATATATATATATATATATACATAAATATAACATTATTATTAAGCGGAGTGGTGTAATATAGGAAGTTTTATATATGTTATAAGAAGTAAAGAATATCAAAAATGTTTTACGAATTTTTAATAAATAAACTTATAAGAAAGATTTTAATTTAAAATATCAGTAATCAAAAGTTAATTTTAGTAATTTTTTAAAAATTCAGTTATTAACCGTTAAGTAGTTATTTCTTTCGTTCCAGTTGACATCTTTGCTACATAAATTTATTGCCATTCTTAGTTGCTTAAACATTTATGACATCAGGTAACGTTTCACCTAAGAAATCTTGGTAAATCCGTCTTGTTGACGATTTTGGTGCCTACCTTCAAATCGTATTCTTCAAACAAGATGAAGTTTACAATAGAATGCCTGATATTATGGTCAAAGTTCATTTTTTAGTAAAATGATTTCTTATGAAAAGACCAAAGCATCGGTTTGACTAGCCATTTTCCATTTACACGTTGATAATAAGAGCAAAAGAAAAAACAAATTGAAAACGATAAGACATCCATTTTATGATTAGCAGCAAGAACGATTAAAATATTTGCTTATGTATTTCCATTATGAGATTCATAATATTTTTTGCACAGGTGCCTGTATTCCATGATGCCAAATTCTGGGCTTGGCGAAATTTTATCGGATTTTCTTATGTATCTGGCAACCTCGTTTTTATTGGACATTCATATGGAGACCTATAAGAAATATAAAAAAGTTCTATTTTGGTAACCCAAGATATTATGCCATCACGAACATCACGTTACGTCATCTTGGCAACATTTCTTCGTCTTCGAAAAAATTCAGAATTTGGAATCATGGATTATACAGCACCTGTGCCTATTTTCATTATGACACACTCTCGTGTACTCTCGTCGTCTTATGAATCACATGTATTTCGCCGTTGGCTACATTTTTGAAAACCGCGCCAAATGCATATTACGTGTTCGGTAAACATATATTTGAGGGTGGCCCTTGGCGAGATTCGCGATTTTTGTTTGGAGCCAATCCTCTTCGCGTGGAACGCTATGCAAACAGTAATGGTGGCCAAACACAATGAAATTTCAAAAATAATGTAGTAAGCACATATAAAAAGGAAAAATATGTACTAACTTTATTTTGCCGGAATATGCTCACTTTGCGGCATTATATTATTAATATTAAATTAATATTTATTATTATTTATAATTTATTATCATTATCTATTATTATAAATAATTTATTATTATTATAATAAATTAAATAGTTATAATATAAAATTTAAAATAAAAATAAAAATAATATATTAAACCTTACTAGCCGACATCCATCGTAGAAGTAACTGACCTCAATCACATATACCGTTTAGCATTCAAAATGAACGGTTAAATCTAAACCATTCAGAATCGTGAATAGATTTCAAAATAACTCTTAGGGTTACCATAAATAGAACAATATCGCCCTGACCGGTGATAAACTTGGCAAGAATTCAAGGGGCACCTCAAGTATAGTCTAACCTAGTGTTTCACCGATCTACTTAAGAATTTTATTAATTAATAGAATTTTTAATAATTGCAAAATTTGTAAATACTCTCTTTTAAATCCTTAAATTAATGACTTGCTTAAGCCAACATTAAATTTCCTTTTATTTTTATTCAAATGTTAAAAGTAATTTATTAATTTACGACACTTTAATTGACTGCTGAAATTATTAAATAATATGATTAAATTGCGTATAATACATTGGATGAACTAAGTGGAAAAATAAATGTTTATTTTAATGGGATGAATTAATTTTTAAATAAAGTTCCTAAATTAAAAATTAATTTTTGTTGAAGAATAATATTATAAGCTTATAACATTAAGGATTCTTTGCTTAAAGATTTTATTAAATATCAACATCTATTTTCTCAATTAATTTAATTAATATTTTTTTGGAATATAATTATTTTAAATATTAAATAAATTAATTCAGAAATTCTTTTATTTTTATTAGTTATTTTTAGCGAATATATTTAAAAAAAAGAATTAGGGAGCTTAGATTGAAATATGTGTGTTTTTTAATTGTAAGGATCAATTTAATTCATTAATGTAAAAAATAACATTTATGAAATGATTTTGTCTTCAAATTTCAAGTTAAGAAAATTATCTTAATTTATTTTATTTCATAAATATATATTTGAAATGTTTTTAAATAGTGATCTGTTATTTGGGAAACAATATTTTTCCTTACCAGCTAATTTTTCCTTATCAGCAAAAATATTTAAACTTATAATTTACTAGTTATTGACTAATGACGAGATTATACAGCTGTTGATTCATCATTTAATAAATTTACTATTTGTTACTTGAGAATACGCGTTTCCTATTTGGGCAGGTCCTAGTAATGAGCTTATACAATAATGCAACTCATTTAATAATTACATGATGGAAATAAGAAACATAAATTTAAAATCCTTCACGCATTATAATCTTTACTCGAATATCTAACGATAAACGTAATGAGTACTGCCGACTGTTGGAAAGAATTAATGAACAGACACTCTCATTTCATGCGAGCGCGTGATTAACAGGTGAGATTCCACCCCATACTACTATTTGTGCTACCGTATGTGATTATTATTTTAGTATTGATATCATTTCATCGTATATAATATTGCTTGTTAATAATCTATATAAAAATAAACGAAAAAATGTTTAGCCTAATGTATTGCTTGGTGTGCAGAAAAAATTTACATTCATGAAATTCAATACATCCACAATGTTTAAATTAAAAATGGGAAAATGAAATCAAAATATTAACAAAAATATTCTTTTAGTGTGATAAAATAAATAAATTTTCAATCAGCGTAATTGTGAAGGAAAACAACTAAAAAGGGCATTAATTAGCTTCTAAAAAAATGTTTTCTGTAGGAGTTGATTATCGACATTTTTGGTTGTAAAAGAAATAAGAAAAAATATTTTTCTTATGTTTGAAATATGTTTTTAAACATAAATTTTTTAAGCAAGATAAAACATTTAATTTATTAAAATCACATCTTTATACTTTGGAATCAATATTTTTACATGTACATTTACTAAACCTTTTAAATATTTTTAGTTATATTTAAATTAAATTCAGTATGATTTAATGAATGTTATTTGTTTACATTGATCATACATCTTTTAATAATCATAAAATAATTAACTCCGCAAATAATTTATTTATCTAATACGATAATTTTAACAACATATAACGAGCACTATAATATTCTAAGATTGATTTATTCCTTTAAAACCTTAACATTATTTTGATTTTATTTATTATCAATTGTAATTTTACTTACATATATATATATAAATATTTTTATAATATAAATAAATATTTATAATATAATATAATTCATAATATAAATAAATATTTTTACTTCTGTTCTGTATTTCATGTATGCTTTTTGTCTCTTGTTAAAGGAATTAACATTATATACATACATATATATATATATATATATATATATATATATATATATATATATATATATATATATATATATATATATATATATATATATATATATATATATATATATATATATATATATATATATATATATATATATATATATATATATATATATATATCTATATATATATATATAGTGATTACACAAGCATCTGAGGGTTAGTGAAAATCAGTATTTATCGATAATGATTAAATATTTATTATATATATATAAGATATCTCATCTATGTGTCTGATTAACTTTCAGGAGAAGTGTGTAGGCTCATATTACAAGGAATGAAATAGGTATGCTGGATTGGAAAAATAGTCTTTATGCCTTGTAGGTATTCTATATCTATTGCTCATACAACAGAAATCTTCCTGCACATACAGGTACATTTTTGCTACTTAACACTCCAAGTGCTTTCTGGGATATTTGAGAGTGTCCAATTCAGACAATGAAGAATACGCTCTTTCATCAAAAATGATATTAATTGTGCTTTTGTCATTCTTTAATTCATCTGTATGAAATATTGATTAAAATTATGTTTTTTTTAATATTATCTTTTTCTTATCTTTTTTTGGGCATTTTTTCTCTTTGTTTCACATCTACATCGGAAAAAGTTTTTTCTTTGCGTTTGTATGATCTGTCATCTTGTAGTAAATTTGAAATATACTACGCTGAAACAATCCAAAGTTTACATCAACGAATTTACCGTCAAGAATATATCTCCAACTATTTATTTTATCCAGTATTTATAACTGTGTTTTAATACATGTTTGTCTATGACAGTCAGATTTTAGATATATTATGAGTACTCAAACGCACGCACACACACATATATGTATATATGCATAATTTTAATTTCAAAAAAGTAGTTTTTCTATTCACTCAATTTTGTTTAAAACTTTATTCGGCTTCACAAAAGGAAATATCATTCAACTGAAAACATATTAAATGAAATAAATGCTTTCAAATTAACTTTAATATTAAAATTAATAAATATTGAATTCGGAAATAATTAAAATTTGTGTTTCAGTGATTTTTCAACTCGTGATATATTGAGAGAAGGATAAACATGCACGGTATATTGGGTAAAAATAGCAAATTCTTAACAAATCAGAAAAAAATAGTAAGATTTGCTATTTTTAGAAAAAATTACATTGTGGGAAGGTAATAAAAAGATTTCTATATTATAAATACTTCTCTATTCATGATGGTTGGTGAACATGGGGTGAAAATTTTTAAAACAAGATCTATGATTGGAGACACATAATTTTTTTGAATAGCAAAGAAATGTCACTAATCTTATACTAATTACAAGATGTAATAAACAATTTCACAGAGAGTTCAAATTAGGTTTAATTATTACATTTTAAAATAATCACAAACACAGTAACAAAATTTTTAAATAAAATAAATTTTATTTTAAATTAGAAATCAACATCCTAGTATAAGTTTCACTTCATGCCGTTGCAGATGCTCTCAATCAAATCCATGTAAAAATTCAGTTCAGAAACATAACATAGGTTTTATTAACTTAAACAAACAAGTTAAAAAATAAAGTTTTAAACTAATTCAGGAGTTGATCTAATATATTTATGTATTTTTATCCAATTTCACACACATGTGAACAATAACAATTTCTTTTCACTATTCTTTCATAAATTGTTAAAATAAACCTAAATTCAAATGAGGTACACATTGTTTGTGCTTCTCTGTATAATATTTAACATTTTTTTTGCTCAGACTATTAAATGTGCATGTCTCATGTGTTTATATATGAATATTTTATATCAATATTGTTTTAACGCTGTATTATATATAAATAATAATCATGTTACTGACATTATTTTTATTAAATCCTTGTCAATTGGTATAAGTAATTGGCACAGTCATTCCATTATTCATTTTATATTGTATACATGAGTTCCCCAAACACAAGTAAACTAATAACTATGTCTTTCCGTGTGTTGAAAAACTTAGAGGCTGAGTAATTCGATTGTACAAGCATTTGAATTCCTTCCGATCTTTTATTGATAACCCCGAGCACGTATTCCTTGACCATCTTTTCTAGTTGGATAGACGAAGGAAGTGAAAAAAAAGAAGAAATTTCTCTCTTCCCTTCGCACACCCCTCTCCCAAGACAACTTTATCTGATTGGAATTTTCTGCCATGTCCTGGTTTGAGCTCCTGCTACAACTTCAGGGACCAACTCTTCTGGGGGCAGAAGGCGGGCGCTAAGGCAATTAAATAGATAGGATTTTCTGTTGCGGAGACCTCCGTGTAATGTTGGTAATAGAGTACATACGCTCTTTGATTGAATGACTGATTGATTCATTGGTAAATTCTATGCGAAAAAAAATTCTATCAGAAAAAGAAACAGCCTAACGAGATGGTCTCAATGGTCGTGACTGAGGATTTAAGAAGAATTTCGTGGAGCTGATTTTAGCAGCTGAATAATAGTGGGAGTATTAATGTTTGGTGTAAAAGTAATAGCAATGAGTACTCTTCATTATTTTGCTAGCTAAATTCTTATTTTAAATGAATGAGTATATACATTACATTTATTCCTAAATGACTACATCAAAAAATACAAATTATTATCCTCAAAAATGTCACTTTAGTATTTATATAACTCATAGGTAACATTGTTTTGAGAATAACTAACACAGACTATAATATTAAATTAATGAAATATTACATAAGTTTCTAATTGTGCACTTGTGTATAATTGTATTATTTTGTTACAAAATCCTCATACAGTAAAAATTATTTTAAGCAAAATTATTTAATTTAATTATGTGTCATTTATAACATTTGGTTTTTATAATATCATTGAATTCGATGGAAAAAATTAAATGGAGTTTAAAAGATTGTGGTACTTATATAAATTGATATATTTATTGATACAAAAATATTCCTTGAATGAATCTCCTTTAGAAAGCTACTTGATAATTTCTCATTTATAATCGACTTTCTAACATATACTTACATAATAAATAAACAGATAAATAAAAGGATCATACCACAAAAAATGCATTTCATTAGCATACGTGTAACTAAAATGAAATCTGAATACAACCCCAAACTCATTGTTTTTATAGAGGATAACATCCACATAAAATGAAACATCAGAGTATCATTTAATTAATTTTATTCCCCTTATCAATAGTCAGTAATAAATTTTACACCATTAAAATCTGTGTTGTTTTTCTTTAAAACTTTTCAAAATTGAGTGTAACAAGTATTTAACTTATCATCCTCAATATTCAAATGATTTTTTTTCCTTTTTACTGTATTTTCTCTGATTGCTTTTGTTTTATTAAATGATAGTTACTTGTTTAGAAAGTCTTTAGCAAAGAGAGATATGCTGTTCCGTTTGAGATACCTTCTCGATTACTGTTTGTTGGAGATGAACAAATGAGTCAGCAATGACTAACCGCATTTTCTATAAGCCACTTATATATATTATATATATATATATATACATGTATATATATATATTGTTACAAATTTATAAATTATTATTGTATATGTCTTAAAATGTCTCAGACAGATCGGAAATGCTCACATTTTGGGCAAAAATGCGGTATTTAAACGTGTTATACGCTAGAAGCGGGTTTTCTAACGATTTGGTGACTTGGCGATGTTTTGGCGAGAAAACTTGGTGAGTTGGCGAAAATTTTGGCGATTTGGCGAGAAATGGATATTTCTCGAAACATCCATCACCTAAGCTCTAGGACCAATATTTAGAGAGATAGCCTAGAAGCTTCCAGAACCTTGGTGAAATTAGTAGATTTCCCCGCCAAGTCAGGTATAAATACCGCAGACCGACATACTTAGTAAGGGTTTTTGTATACACAGTCAGTTTTGTGAAAACGATTAGTCGTGACTGCTAGTTTAGAGAAGCTGTTCTCTGCCTGAGGTATTTGAGATCTGTGATTGGAAGCTGTTACTTATCGTATCTGACGAATTGTATCTGTATAATTGTGATTATTACAGCTGGTATTTCTAGTGGAATTTTCGCGAATAAAAGTCTTGTGTTCATCGAGTAGTTGCTTTCTTCAACTCTCAATCCACACGAACCCCGAAGCTCGGTACAATATATATATATATATATATATATATATATATATATATATAACACAAATATATATATACATACATATATATATATATATTATATAAATATATATATATATATTATATAAATATATATATATATATTATATATGTGTGTGTGGCGAACTAACCAGTGCAAAATTACATAAAGAGACAGATATGCCAAGAATATACATAAGATAAAACTGTTGGAGTTGTACAGAGACGAAGATTCTTAGACCTCGTCATTCGTGATGTTAGAAAAGTGGATTGGCTTATTTATTATTGTTTTTCAAATAATTATTCCTTTATAATTTGATAAAATAATTTCAGACTGTAATATTCATTATATATCACCAATCAAGGATCTTATTTACCAGAAATTTACAAATATATTAATATATTGCATTCTTACTGCAAATACTATTTGCTTAACTTGAAGAAATATTTCAGGTTCAATATTTTTTTTTCGAATACACTAACTACTAAAATAAACTCTGTGGCATGACAGTCCTAGTAGGCCAAATCCTACAGTGTCCATTTCTGTTTTCTTGACCGAGAGGCTCTAGAAGCAAAGCATATATCCCAATTTGGTGGTCAGCCTAACGTGAAACCCCCAATGTTTAGTTTTCAAGCATGCTTACTACTCAGTTTATAAACCCACTGAAGGGATAAAAAGCTGAGTCGACTTGCCTAGTCCGAAGATCGAAATTCGAAACTGTGGCTAGGGAGTGTGAAACACTACCACTAAGACACCAGGCTTCTTAAATAATAATTAGTTGTGTTTTAATTAATTTGTATCTTATTTGCTTCATTTATACTCGGGTGTTTTGTTCAAATTTTATTTTAACGAATTATGATATTTAAATTCTGAATTCAATTACTTTTCAAAATAAATACAAGAAGGTTTAATTTAAGTAAACATTAAAGCATCTATTTTTGCTAAATTTTTTTTATATAAAATTGTGAATTTCTATGATTATTTTTAAGAAATATTACCTACAAAATATTTACTTGTAATGTTATCAGTATAAAATTGGAAAAAACAAAATATGGAAATAAATAATTTTTTTACAAAACTTTTCACAATATATTACAGATATAAATAAAATATTTCTTTTTATCTTGAAATTTACCGTGAGACATTAAAATGTATCTCAATATTGATTTAAAAATAAATTTGATGGCATTTATTCATAAATATTTTATGAACAAAATTATTTAATAACTTTTAGACTTACTAACTTACGGATAAGTTTAACAACCCATGACTTACATTGTGTTCTTTTATGTTTCACATACCTTGATATGAAAATATTTTATGAATGTATAAGCAGTTCATTCTGAATAAAATTAGCCCTCTTGAAAGTGAATTGTGTTGCCAGTGATGGCAATGCTTCTCTCATAATCTTCATTAACGTTGTCGTCTTAAGTGGAAAACATACGCTCATAGACTTAAGTCAGTCATGGTAACATCATCATGAAAGTTGATAATTAATTCAATGTTATCTCCGTAGTAACGTGATTTTCTCCGCATATAATAATGTAAGTCTTGAAAGCTCTCCTCTCAGTTTATACTGGGGATCTTTACAAAGATGCGAGCTTAATAATATTATAAGTCTAAAATAAAGCTAAATTTCAATTAGGGTTACTTTCTCTAGGTTAGTGAAATATACCTTAGTATTATCCAAATATATTTTCTAAAAATGATCAAATTTTGTATTTTACAGTTAGGTACTGAAAGTACCAGAAACATTGGTGTTTATTTTCTCAATACTTTGATATATATATAATATATATATATATATTATATATATATATATATATATATATATATATATATATATATATATATATATATATATATATATATATATATATATATATATATATATATATATATATATATATATATATATATATATATATATATATATATATATATATATATATATATATATATATATATATATATATATATATATATATATATATATATATATAAACACACAATGTTAAATATTCATTTGAAAATTAATACAACTTTTATTACATTTTAAAAGAAAAAATTGTGTAGCCGCGATATATAAATTGAATTTAATTCTAAAATTTTTTGCATATATTATGCTCTTGTTGTTACTAATCTTTCATGATCTAGCAACACTAGATCTGGTCCAGTATTCTAGCAAAATAAATCACTAAAAGTTTAGATGATATTTGGTGTGCTAAACTTGGAGAAGGGAGGGAGCAGCCTCTCCATTAGTCAAAGAATCCGCCTTTCTTCCAAGAATCTGGAGTACCAGAAGAGAAAAGACTGACTTAGTTCCTTCGTCTGGGTGCTTTAGTTGAGTACAGTAGAATGGCCTTCACGCCTTGATGGACCCAGCCAGAATTATCAATTCTTGACGTAAATTACCCATTCTGACCAGGGGTACCCACCCTTCAGCCTCGACGAGTCATGTGTATAATAAGATAGCAAAAATAGCGTGTGCATAAGTCTTTAAATTTGAAATCAAGGAGAGCCATTTTTTTAAACTTTTCCATAATTATTCATCATGATTGAAAACATTTATTGATAAAACTGATAAGTATGAACTTTGGTTTGTAATCAATATTATAGAACAATGACACAGGGGAAATTATTGAACACGGTTTCATAAGCAAATTAATATCGTAATCTTAGAGAGAAGTGTCAATATTAATATAAAAGATTTGGAGCATATTTAAGCATTCTTTCATTTTGATTTAACCTTGACATCCGCAATTTTATTTTCGTTCATTATGTATTTGCTTTAAATTAAAAAAATAATTAAAATAAGACCAACTTAGAGAAACATTACAGGAATTACAGAAAACATTAAGCGAGTTTTGAATGTGTAGATTCATAGATAGTTCTTTAAAAGCTTATTTTTAACAATATATGCTGATTGGAAGTATTTGACTTCATGAATTTAAATAAATTAAAAAAATATTCATTGATGAGGAAACAGTCAAAAGCATCAATAAAATTTTACAGTCACCAAAAGCTTTGGATATCTCATAAATCAATTTTTAAATGAAAGGTCACTTAAAGAAATTTTTTTTCAAACATTTTTTGAAAAGAACCCAAAAAACGTAGTACTAGAAATGCTGTCAAGTGTATTTTTCAAGGCATTTAAGCTTATTTCACAGTTTTGTGAAAACAATGAATATTAACAATGTCCATTTTCAGTATTTCTTGTAGCGTTCAGTTCTCTAGTCTAATAAATTTCCAGAAATAATAACTTGAAGTTGAACTTAATTTAGAAGTTTTATACATAAATTTTAAATAATTAGATTGATGTCTGTGCTTAAAATTGGAATGTATTTTGAATTAAAAAAAAAGAAGAATTACTTGAAGTGTCTATTTCCTTGTGCGTAAATACAATATACAAATAACAAAGTATTTTGAATGAAAACATTTATTTGTTTTCAAAATCAGCAAGCTTTTACAAATATTTAAATATTTTTTTTAAGATATTCACTTTTGTTAAATAAGATATACATTTTAATATAACTCATATTTAAATATATTCATGTTAATTTTTTATTAACAAAAACGGAATTTATTTTTTTTAACATAAGTTTTTCATTTGAAAGAATGCGTATAGGAAGCCATACGTCATCGAATAGAAAGCGATTCTTATCAACTATTCATCACTATTTTGACAGTGGTGACCTAGCTTTATTCTTAATGCGGGAAAATTATTAATGTCTTCAAGTTCTTAATGAAACTCACTAAAAATTATTAAAATTAATATCATTTTTAAAATTAAAATTTCAAAGTTAAGAATAATTCTATGTTAAATGTTGGAATGTCAAATGGATACTAATTTCATTGTAACTCATAATGTCATTTTAAATATATTTCTTATATATTCTACTAAATCTAAAATAATTTTCTCTCTCCATTAAAAATAATTAAATACTCCTTATGCGAATGTGTGCGTGTTCTACTTAATTAATATATCAACCCATGCTCATTTATACACTTTCGATGTGCTTTTTGATAATAGGAAACCAAATTATCAATTTTATTTCATTATTTTGCATTATTTTTTCTATTTATATGGTAGAAGCTCATAACAACATGCTAATGAAACATCAATATATTTGCATGTACATAAAATATTTATACTTGATATAAAACCTATTTATTTTTATAATTTTTTTTTTATATTTTTTAAATATATATATATATATATATATATATATATATATATATATATATATATATATATATATATATTCTTTTCGGAATATCTCTCATACCCAATTCTTTCATATGAATCATATTTTAGGATTATTATCGAATTAAATCAGAATTTACATAATTGAATGTTTAACTCATAAAATCATTGAAAAACCTAAACTAAAATTTATCTAATACCACTTTAGAACCATTTGAATTATAAAAGCAAACATTGGTAAAGCAATTTTTAAACTCATATCATTTTTGAGGTCTATTTTATCACGTTCTATATAATATTTCTCATTAAAAATTAAAAAAATACCCAAAATTCAATTGACAGTTTGAAATGTGTTGTTCTACAAAACCAAAATTGAGTTTTAACCAATTTTGGTCTGAAAAGTTCTTTTTCTAAGTCAGTGTAGCTTGTAACATGCTTAAGCTAATAGTCACTGCCATTTGGTCTTATCCATCTGGAAGCTCCTCCAGTTGCTTTTATTTAACTGATTTAAGTCCTTTTCGACCAAATCAAGTCACTTAATTGATGTTCTTTCCTGTCTTCTGTTTCTCATGGGATTAGTAAAAGCAAGCTTTTTTGCTGTATTTGTATGGTTAGATAGGAACAAATAATCAAGCCATCACAGTCTATTGCATTTTATGATTTTAACAATATTAGACTACTTTTACTCTACAATAATTAAGCAAGGATTTCTTTCTATTATTCTAATAGACTGCACTAAAAATTTTCTAAGATTTTACGTTTAGTGGTTAATAACTTATTTTCATGTAATTTAATAACTGCCCAGAATTCATTCCCATAAAGCAGAATTTGTTGTTATTGTTTTATAGATGCTTATATGATTGTTGCTTTTAAATTCATAAATCTAGTTTTATTTGCTCTTTGAGGCCACTGTAGCATTCATTTAACATATAATGAGTTTATTTTTACGTTCAAATCATTGTTAATGGTGGTGGTAGTTCCAAGATATTTGAACACTGACGCAGTTTCAAAGATGCAATTTTTAAATTTAAATGACTGTTTAGTAGATGTCTCCTATAAAGTCTAAATGAATTTTGTTTTATCTTCATTTTTATGCCTAGTTTACCAGCCTTTGTTTTAAACAGATTGAAAGTCTCTGACAAATTTCTGGTTCTATTAATAAAGCCGATGTCATCAGCCAATGCCGAGGTTTGTAAAATTTTCTGGTTGATGGTTTCTTTTACAGTTAGACCAGAGGCTTTAGCAGATCTTTCTAGGGTCAAGTTGAAGAGTAAACATGACATGAATAGATATTTACTATTCCTGTCATGTAAACATGTCATGTCATGTTTGCTCTTCATCTTGACCCTAGAAAGATATAGAATAGTCAGAATAGATATTACTTAATACATGACATAAATACATATTTACTACAGGGTTACGTTATGTCATGTTTATGAAACGTTACCTTGTAGTAAATATCTATTCCCATAAAAAAACTTCAAAAAAAAAAAAAAAAAAAATCGTTCCCCAGTTTTACCTTGCACTTTACCATTTTAAGTGTAGCAGTTTCAGGTTAATTAATTTAATTAGTACATTAAATTATACCATGCCTCATAAAGTTTATGCTAAATAATACTATCGTACACATCTTTAAAATAAAAATATATAGCATAGATAGGTATTGACTCCTCTTTCCTTCTCTAGTATCTCTCTCAATGCATGCATTTGATCAGTAGGTTGATCTATTTCTTTGAAATTTACATTGGAAGACTCCAAAAGACTGTTCAACAACTGGAAATAAACTGTTGTAAAAGATGTTTGAAAAGATCTGAAATATAGAATTCCGTAGGGTTATACCACTATAATTAAATTATTATTGTCTATTACCTTCATTAAAGATGGAAATGACAGAGAATCCAACCCTTTCAATGGGCAATCCTTTTCAGTAAACAAAGAGCAATCGTAATTGAACAAATCCTTCTACTTGTTTTTATTTGTTGTAGGCAAGTTTTCATTTACAGTGTCGCTTAATATTTGGGTGAGTATTTTCCATTCAATTTTTTGCTTCTGTCTTGCAGGGTACCTATAGCCTCTCCCCAAGTTTACACTTATAAACCTCTAAGATGTCTGTGTTTTGAAGTTCAGTAAGAGCCAGATTCCTATGCAGTTTTTTTTCTTTTTAAGATAATGATTTTTTAAACCGACATCTAATATTTTTATAAAAGAAAAAAGCGATCTGAATCTATATTCGCTCCCCTATAACATCGAGCATCCAACAAGTTGCCTCGATGTCTCAGGTATATAAGGATATGGTCAACCTGCTACATTACTATTTAAATATTTCATATAATTACTGAAATGTAATTGCTTTAAAAATAAATCGTAAAATTAAAAAGTTTCCAGTCTTCATCTATATTTCCTAATTTATAAAAAATACGAAATTCTTTCGCAAAATTAGCAACCATAACTTAAATTTATACAATTATTGCTTATTGTAAGCAATAAATAAGTATTATTTAACGGGAAATGAATCGCTGGTAGACAATCGCATTGATGCACCAATCTCAGCCAAGTAGACAGTATATTTTCTATAGCGATAACGTTAATCAAATTTAATTGTAGAATTATCTGAAGATTAATGTAAATTACATTTTATATACAAAAAAATTTTTTTTTCAGATTATAGAATTTAAATAAATGAAACTATTAAATTATGACTTTAAAACTGTTTGGAATGAATTAAACAGAAAATAAATAACACTTCATCTTTTAAATTCTATTCTAAAAAGAATGAAATCATTTAAAAAAATAAAGAATTGTAGTAAATTTAATAAGGAATAAAGTGAATATGTAACTCAAGAAAAATAATGCAAAAAGTTTATAAACAAGGAAGCTGTATTCGTCCCTGAAATTATTAACCAACATTTTATATGTTGAAATTCATATTTAAACAATTTAAACAATTAAACTAGTGTAGAATTATATAATACAAAGTGCAAATTTGGATACTGCCAAATAAACATATTGTTTGCCAATTGGCTAAATTATTACTTAATTTTCAATTTTCACATTTGTTTTAGTTGGACATTGAGTTAGACTTGGTAACACAAACATGGAGAAATAACCCAACCATACCATGATGATCTCGGATTCGTCATAAATGCACTTAGTAAAATGAATAAATCACCTTCTTTCTAAAAATTAGAATTGAAATATTAATTTGAGATAAGCATGGAGTTAAACTTTCTGTGTTTCCAAAAGCTGGAACTATATAAAATGAACTATACAAAATTAAACGAAATAAATGACTAACACCAATTACCATTGAGAAAAGGATTCCTTCGAACACTGCTCACTTACTTTATTTTTTCAAGTACACTATTTCTTTTCATTGAATGTTATACACTGTTCTTAAGCAATATTAAACTATATATTCTCCTTATGAAGTAATAAATTATATATTGTGCTCATAAAACAAAAACAAATTAATATTCCCGTGTTCAACATTAGTTATTTGCTGTTGGTGCACCAGCATACTTCCCTCTACTTAGCCAAGATGTGTGCTCTGCTTATTATGTGGAAGCTGCAGAATGGGAATCTTCATTATTTAGAAGCAAGAATCAAGCAGAAATACTTTCAATCCGAGTTCTACCTGCTCCAGAAATATTACCTAGCAATGAATTTGGAAGAAATTACGATCGTGACCTATTAAACGTGTTCCATTTGCCATTTGTGAACACGACGGGACACCTTCAATCATGAGAATGAATTCTTTTTGTGTGTGTTTGTAAATTGCCTTTCTCAGTTTTGGTTTCTCTGAGAGGGGAAAAAAGTCTCATTTCATGTATTTGGTGTTTTGTAATCACTTCACTTCGTCAACAGATTACCATTTTATGCCAATATTAATTTATGAGAAATAATATAAAGCATGAGGAATGTGGATATTAATTTCTATTGATATCATATCCAAAACTGTACAATAAATAGTGTTTTAATGCGAAGTTAGAACACACTAAATATTCTTAGAAGGAAAATAGAAAAGGAACTTATTTTAAAAATGATTATAAGGTAAATTAAATTTAAATTAATAATCGCAGTGAAATAGAATATCAAGGGAGACGTATGAGCTATCTTTAAGAGAACCACTACAAATTTAAGTAAAACATTTTTGGACATAATATTTTTCAAAATGTCATATTTCTAATTTTAGATGATGAACAATAAAAAACATTTTCTTAGTTTCTTTGAATCATTTGTTTGCTTTTAAATAAATGATAGAAAGTTAAAGGAATATTTTGAATTACAAGATTTTAAATAATCTATTTTCCGTTCTTGTGTAATTTTAATTACTTCATTGGCAGGAGAATTCAATTGCTTACACCGGATAAATTATAAATAAGGATGTTATGATCATAAAAACAAATTCAATTCATTTAGAAGAGTAAACATTAAGTTGCACATTTTGTGGTGCAAGGATTTTTAAGTTTAAATTATCTACTCTTTTAGGATAACCTTTGAATTATAGTTTTACTTTTACAAAATATTACCTAAATCTCGCCCTGCTTTTTACACATACAAGTTTTCAATAAATGAAATATTTAATATATTGTAAGCAAACAGTATTTTTTAATTTTCAACAGAAATTTACGCTAATGATTACAGAATTTTTACTATGACGATGAAATTTAGTTAATGCAATTGATAACAAACAATTAGTAATATTTCAAATGCAACTGATCTTGTTAAAAACTCATTAAGTCAGAAAAAGAATTTCAGCGGCTGCAGTTTTTGAAAGCTATTAACTTATCTACCGTATTCAGTCAGTACACATATTCTACCATGTCCAAGATGATTAAATAAATACAGCACTAAATAAACACTAAACATATATAGCACGCTAAATAAATATAGCATTTTTATTCATTTAACAATATATTTCCATTTCTTTAAGCATTCATTTTTCAAAAATAAAAGTTTTAAAACTTTGAAGCGTTTTCTTGGGTAATTTGACTCAGCAAAATTTTTGTAATACAACTTAATTACTAAATTATTTTGAAAAAAAATTAACCACTAACACACACACATTGGATATGATAATAATAATGTATTTTCGTCAAAAAAGATTTCTCGTGCAATAAAAATATTTTTCTGATTATAAATTTACAGTCTAAAAACAGAAATATTTTAACCTCTCTATAGGTATTAAATATGCCTATATGTTTAGATTTAAAATAAATATTTATTGGTATTCAGTTGAGAAGAGATTTGATTTTTTGATTAAATTAGATTCACCCTGATACCTTTAAGAATTAATTTTTATCATTTAGGATTCAAAAACATACATTAGAATTTACTTAAAATTGTAACTAATTAAAAACAAAA